>JARJLF010000273.1:0-253174 GCA_029378395.1 Mycena leptocephala | reverse complement strand
CGCCTTCGAACCCCATAAACAACTCGTTGCTCCCATTAATGAGATCTTCGAAATGTTTACCAAGTTCACGAACAAGTTTCGCCAGTTCTGGGCGCCTCACAGCGTCAAGGCACCCCCGCCCGCTATTACCGAGGCTCTCGAGCTCGGGGAGGAATTCCACAAGCTTCGCGTCCGTGCGAAAGCTAACCAGAACTCCCTCCTCGAGGCCGCTCGTGACAAATCTCGCGCCGAGAAGGATGACGCTAAGAAGGAAGCCAAGAAGGTATTGCACAATCCTTTAGTCCATACTCACGTTAAACCGTCGTTTCTCCTAGTCCAAACGCAAGAAGCAGATTTTATCTGCCGAGGCCGTTCAGTCCGATCATGAGGAGTCTGTCATCGTTGTTGATGAAGACACCGTCATGGACGACTCCCTCGTACGTCTTTTTATTATACACTTTCGTGTATTGACCTTAAACCACTCCCTGAACCTCAGGATGCTCAAGGCGACGACGATCTCGACTCTATCGATGCTGATGCGTTTATGGCTGAAATAGACGACGCTAAGAAGGAGAAGGCGCTTAAGGAGAAGGCGAAGGCTTCATCTTCTAAATCGGCCCAGAAATTGGTGCGCAACTTATTATCCTCTACTTTCATCCTTAAATCATTCTCTTCGCGTCTAGCCTAAAATTCCCAAAAACAAGGCCCGCGCTGAGACCGTACGCATCCCATACACCCGTGTTGGCCGTCTTGACCGTTCCTCATCCGCTTTTGTCAAGGCCATGAACGTTATTGGCAAGACCGACCCTAAGGAGGCCGAAAAGGTAGCTTCCGAGGCCGAGGCTAGCGTTCCGCGCAAGCGGCGCCGCGCTGGCTCTCATTATGAATATACTGAAGCTAACGACACCCCACAGGGTACGTTATCCTCCGCAATTCCTCATCGGGCGCTTAAACCATCGTATTTCTAGGTGAGGCTTCCTCCAAGTATAAGCTTACGCCGCACTTCAAGGATGGAGTCCTGGAGGCTGCTCTCGAGGCCGTGAATTCGCCAATTCCCAACCTTCCCGACCGCGCGCTCCAGCGTATTGAGCTTCAGGCTCGTACTGAACTCCTCGCCACTACTCATCGCCTTTCGTTCACGCTCGAGTACCACCGCATGCTCCTGGCAGAACACAAGAACTTTGTATCCTTGTTGAAGGAGCGCAAGCTCGATCCGCTCCACAACCTCCCGGAGAGCGAGTAGGTAATCCCTGACCTCTGCCTTATGATTCGATGGGTACTGATTTAATTAAACCACAGGGAGCTTGTTGAATCGGCCGAGCGCATGCACCCTATCCCGACCACCGTATCCCATGACTGCACCCATACTCCTCATGCCGCTCATCATTGTCCTCATTCTCTCAATGCCCTTGATTAACTCGCTAGTCACTCCTTTTAACTTTTTCCCTATCATCCGAGTTGTTTTTAACAATTCAACGCCTTAGTCCGGACTGATTATACCCAGCCATTCTAGTGCATCCTGTCATTACCGTAGCTATCTTAGCCACGTCCAACTCGTATCCCACTATCCTTGAATACATTGTGTGCCGTCTTCTTGCCTTAAACCAGATTTCTTCCGAGAGCAGACCTTAAACCAATGATTTAAGTGCGCGCCCTCTTTGATCGTCTAGGATTCTCAGCGTCAAAGACTGGTTCCGGTTCCAGGGATTCATCTTCTGGTTCCTCATCACTCATGTATTCCTCAGATAGTTCATCAGGGTCAAGCTCCTGCCAGTTCGGTGTTAACCGAATCTTGTGGAATTGCATATCTTTCCCAAGGTATATATCTGGTTTATCCTTGCGACGGGCAAGTTCTTCCAAATCCTCGGTATTCATATCAATTAAATCCTCAATTTTCTTGGACAGGTTGAGCTTCTTTCGAGCCTCGTAAGGCACAATCCTGAACTGTCCGACCTTTCCATGAAACATGGCGCCGTTCATCTCACAGCATAGGTAAGATCCTCCGCTTGTTCTCCGCACAATAACCATGGGTCCCAAATATCTAGGCGCCATTTTAGAGTTCAAGGATTTCTCAACCTGGGTGTTTCGTATTAAAACCAAATCCCCAGGTTGGAAATTATAATCCTTGATCTTATTGTCATGAACACGCTCGTATCTTCTCACAGCCGTCAGCTTTTCCGCATCAACTCGCTCTCGCATCTCGTCTATATGTTGGATATGCTTGGCCAAGGCTTTCGCCCTTAAACCAATGAGATCCTCAGTTGATATTATATCTTCAGGATATTCTACCAGCCAAGTTGCCTCTTCTATGTCCAATGGTATAGTTGGATGTGCGCCAGTGACCGCAAAATATGGAGAACAGCCCAAACCACGCCTGATGGTTATTCGATCAGCCCATATGACTTGAGGTAGGAACCAGTACCACTTCCTGGTATCCCCGCCGGTTGCTTTATACAAAGACTGCCGCATGTCCCAGTGTCCACGTTCAACTGGTCCATTCGCGCGTGAGTTATAAGGAGAAATCCTTATTCCAACAATCCCGTATTTGGCACTCAGCCACTTTAAAGCTGCCACAAATTGTCCCGCGTTGTCTGTTACTATCCAAGTTGGACAGCCCCATCGACAGATGATTTCTTCCAATAGAAATCTACCTAAAGTTTCCCCATTGTCGGCTCGTATGGCTCTCGCCTCGAGGTATCGACTTAAGGCATCTCTGGCAGCTACTACTAGTTTATAACCATTTGACGCAACGCCCATTATCATTACATCCACATGTATCTTCTGGAAGATACTAGGAGTGTACGTCGCCACTGGTGGGATGCGTAAAAGCGTCTTTTGTCTTGCCTGGCACAGCCGGCATGTTTTAACATACCAGGAAATGTCATTTTCCATTTCTGGCCACCAAAACCGCAGTTCAATCATGGATTTAGTAGCGTAAAGCCCTTTATGTCCTAGACTATCGTGCGAAGCTTTCATCATATACATCCTATGGTCTTTTTCAACCACCAGCCTATGCGCAGAGTCCTCTCCTCGCCTATACAGCCTGCCCTGCTTATCCACGAAGAACTTCCTTGCAAAGTGTACAAATCGCCTGTACTCCTTCTTGGTATAACCTTCAGGTCGTTTCAATGGATTCGCAAACCATTCCTTTAGACGGGATACCCTCTCATCTTGAATTCTCCCAGCCTCATTTCGATGCTCCTCTGGATACGGTTCTCTTTTATCAGCTTCGAACTTAAACTCAGTATCAGGTAATAATTTCTCCTCCTCTTGAATCTGGCTCATTAAATATTGAGGAACCTTGCGACCATCGGCCGCATAAGCCTCTTTAATTGCCTCATCAATTGCAAGAGTTTCCTGATATGTTCGTTTGCAATCCTGCTGGAACTGATCCATTGAAACTTCGAAGTCTGGTAGAAACTCAAACTCCGGGTCCACTACATCTTGGAGATATCCTCCCCTCGTGTCAATCTCGTTCTTAAAGTCCTCGAACTCCAATGGTTGAGGGATGTCATAATCCCACTCATTATGGTCCTCAGGTGGTGGATTGTCATCGTACCCTATCCCTGGATTAGGATAATCTGGGTCCCCTGGCTGTTTCCTCCGCCTGGATAGTCCATCTGGCGAGAATGTCATTCCCCTAACGTGCTTAAGCTCGAAATGGAACATGAGTATCTGCTCAATCCATCGATTGATAGTTGCATTAGGCCCCATCCCTGGATTATTCAACATGCCCTTGATATACATGGCGTCTGTCTCAATTACCAGTTTCCGGCACCCTAGTAACCAGTACTGCATGTGAAGTAATGCGCGAAGTAGACCATACAACTCCCTCTTTGGTTGAGAGAACCTTGCTTCTCTCTCATTGAGAGGTATAGAGTCGAACTTCGCAAAGAACTTCCTCTTCAGATCTTCCGGGTCTAATTGATATATCTCAATTCCCACAGCCATCCACGAAGTATCCACTGCCAATACTATGTCGGAGTTCCACTCATAATTTAATGGTTTAAGAGCCCCACAATTCCGTACTGCCAATTTAACCTTATCCATGGATGCTTGCTGCTTTTCACCCCACTCGAACTCAACATCCGCTCTCAAAAGAGTGGTGAGAGGACGCGTCATTACGGTGTAGTCCTTGATAAACATCCTCATAGTCCCAACTACTCCCAGAAACTGTCTAACCTCGGATACAGTTTCTAAAGCTGGCCACCTCTCGATTACTCCGACTCTATCTTCTGATGGCCTCCTCCCTTCGAAAGAACACATATGTCCTACGACTGGGAAGATTTCCATACACAGTAAAGCCTTTAATCCCGAAAGCGTTGCCCCGCAATATTTCAACCGTTGTACTACCCGATTTAGGTTTCCGAAATGTTCCCATACGAATCGTCTTATCCCAGGATTCTCAGGTATAGTCTCATAAGTCCCGTCTGGTCTTAGATATCGACTCCCCGGTCCTCGTACTGGCACATCGTCGATGTATGGTATAGTGATATGTGGTATTTCATCTTTTAATATGAAAGTCACATCATCATGGAAGATAGGCACCGAATTCGTCCATCCCTGGGGAAGTTTAACCAATCTCAGAGCCCCAAAAGGAGTCTGAAACGTCGTAAAATCCCTAGAAGTCTCTGCTAAATCCCTGTGATCATATCCAGAGTATAAATCTAGAACAGCCCCACACGCTCGTCCAGCGAAGTGGTTTGCCAACTCTTCCGTTGCCGGAGGGATACCAGAATGAGCAATAGTAACAGCGTTCAGAGGTTCTAGGGCGTGGACTAAGCGAACGGATTTCCCGTCTTTCTTAATCACACCGAAAAACTTGGACCTGTACGAGGCATTAGAAGGCTCATAGACCCCTGCGTCTATTTTCTTCTTAATGACTCGGCAGACCTCCTCAAGCTGTCCCCTTGGAATAGGGATACTCTTCTCTACCCAGACTTTGTGTTCAACAACGGGGATTTCCACAGGCGGGAAGAAATCATGTCTAAAGCTTCCTCTTTCAGAGTCATCCCAGGCGAAGGCAGCTTCCTGAAGCATCATGAAATGGTGCAATAGTTTACGTTCTTCTAACCATAAGAAGTCTCCTGCATGGATTTTATCTATGATCTCCTTCCTCTCGGCGGTATATCTACCCGTCGGCGAGTAATCCACTGGATTAGGTATTAACCCCGGCATTCCCGTAAGCGGATCACCAATGATTTGTCGCTTAATCCGGTATTTTTCCGGGAGCTCCCCGTAAACGGGTCTAGTTTTAAGAGCCACTGGTTTATACTTTGCCGCGAACACACTCTCTGTCTTAACGCCCTTATTCCACACCCATGGAGAATGTTTTAAGTCCTCTTCAGGTGGTCGAATGAAGTCCGCCTTTTCACAGCAGAAACATCGAACATCTGGATTATATTCGTGTTTAGGCTTCTCTTCCTTTATCTCATCTAGAGGTTTTACGCCCAAATACTCAGGTAACCTTTCATCAAACGTAAACACCTCCGTTGGTCGTTCTCCGTCTTTCGCATTTTGCTGTTTTGGCCGCGGAGACACAAACTCATCTAAGAGCATTTGGGCCTGCACATCTCGAGTAAACGCCTCGCTCCTCCGTGATGCCAGCAAATATGCTGTATTAATTTCATCTTCCGTAAACGATTCGCCATTGCGGGTCTCCAAATATCCTTGGATCTCTAGTTCCCCTTCCGAGTTAAAACCTAATTGTACTGCAACCTCTTCTCCTTGATTAATCAATTCATCGAAGGTGCTTAAAAACCCTGTCCATTAGGACGTTCGTTCTCGCTTCCGAGATTACGACTTGGTTTTTGCAGGTCCTCATCTGGTACCTCCTCAACCGTGGGAACTTTATAAGATCCCCTGGCATAAGTGACCATTGTACTAGTCTTCCGAGTGTTAGGGTCCGTTATAGTTAAGGTGCATCCCCCGGATCCATCGTTACTAGACAAGGATCTAGTTAAAACTTCAAATGGTCTCCCTAACAAAACATCGTAGGCAGGTTTCTCGAAAATATGAACTTGCAAATGTGCTCGTACGTCTCCGAACTGAAACAACACATTTCGCGCCAAACCATAGGACTGCTTCATCTGTCCATTAGCGCTCTGCATGAATATCTGCATCTCAGTATCCCATGTCACACCCAACTTTTCGGCTATGGCTTTTGACATTGATACTATCTGAGACCCACTATCCACTATGCACTCGACTCGTTGTTTCCCAGCTATCACAGGGAATATGACCCTGAGTGGTGCTGATGGTACCGCAACGAACGCTTCTTGAGACAGCTGATAGAGCTGTTTCGGTATCTCATCTTCAGGTACCGAGATTAGGTACTCCAATGCGGGATCTCTCAGGATTAGGGATCCTTCAGGGATTCCTTCATCATTTGAAGGGGCACTAATGGATTCGCTATCGATTGGTATGGTAGCCAAATCAACTGCGTCGTAATCCAGTTGTAACCCTTCTCCAAACAGGTCAGGTCCTAAATCCAGCTCCTGTGCCAGTACACCGTCTACTAATTTTGGTTTAATATACGCCTGTCTGGTCTTGGTCGCGTTCCTTTTCAAATGAAAAGCAACTGAGCGACTAACCGCCATTAACTCTCTCTGAGAGATTGGAGCTGGTTGGTCGCCACACCTATCTGCCACTGTTTTAGCAATATCTGGGTCAATACCTCGACTAACTAGTCGATAGGCCCGCTCAGCTGGCAAAGGTATAGGTTCATCAGGCGTAGCTATCCGAACCCTAGCCTCTCCCGTAGCGTCCGTGCGTATTTTTATGGTTTTGGTCGAGTCGTCATCTGATGAGCCAGCATTTCCTCTCTTGAAGTCGTTGCCTTGCTTTTGCCTTGTCCAGCGAACGACCAACAAGATTATCATATGCCTTATCTCTTCAAACGCTCCATCTTCCTCTTCACCCCAGTGCCATTCAACATCATTTCGTAGCAACTCTGTTAAAGGACGGATATATCTAGCGTAATCACTGATTTTATCCCTAAACCTTGCTATTGCTCCCAAGAAATTTGATAACTCATTTCTCGAGGTTGGTTTAGGCCAATCCTTAAACTTTGCCTCCGTCGCGCGCCAATCTTCCTCATCTGCGAATCTCACTCTCCAATTGTTGTCCTTATCTGCTAACGTTGCCTTTGTGCGGTTCTCCGGAGGCTTGGCAACCGGGATTTTAGGTTTAACCTTATCCGTGGCCTCCTTCCTTGAACTACTTAAAAATTTGGATTACCAGGCCCATCAGACCTAGCACCCGTACGGGTAGCCACAAATTGTTCAGCATTAGTGCTTCCCCTAACGGAATCTACTAAATTGACCAATTGAGCCCAATCCATATTTCCATTGCTCGCCGGCACAGGGACTTGAACAAACTGGGGAACAGTAATAGGAACAGGTGCAGGCGCCACAGGCGATGCAATCTGAACCTGATTAAAGTTCGGGTGAGTCCCTCTCGCGACCGCAAGTTGAACTTTCATAACTCTCAATTCATCATCTCGAGAATCGTACACTTGGGTTAGTTGGTCCCCATTTGTCAAGACAAGCCCTGGGTCGACCTGGCTGTGGCGGGACAGAGAATAACCCGGCCGGGACGATAGTTGAATAACCCGGTCTGAAGTGATCGCGACTGACAACGAGAGGGCAGCACTGAACAACCCGGCTCTACTGGGGAAGTTTGGCTATAGCCGTCGAGGAGGAGCGTCGCGAGACTTGAAGAGACGGCGGGGTAGCCGCCTGGTCACCGAACTCGAGGAGACCTCGAGGAGAAGATGATATGTGAACGCGCGTCGTTCGTAGTCGAAGTGAGAGAGCGCTGCGCCGTTGTCAGGTCAAAGTAGACTTGATATTAGACGAGGTAGAATCTAGAGTACATGTAGATTCTACCGAGTTTATATACTGTGTCCTATGAAACTGATGGTTGTCCCTCCTATGAAATACCGACCGTCTGCAGGTGTTCGATCTTGGTAACGGGCGATCGGGGTATCCCGATCGTCGTTTGAATAACCCCTGGTTGGTTATTATGATATCTCAATCGTCGTTTGAATAACCCCTGGTTGGTTATTCTGAATCCAATCGTCCTACGCGTGTTCCGATCAGCATTTGAATAACCCCTGGTTGGTTATTCCCAATGCAATCGTCCCAAGCGACTACGAATAACCCCCTGGTGGTTATTCCGTATGCTTGTGATAACCCGGGATACCCGGGGTTGAAGTTGAGTGAAAATGTTGGAATAATGCCAAATCATGACATTACCCCCCCTCTTCAAGGTCGATGTCCCAGCGACCCTAGAATACTGTGGAGCGTGGATTTCATTTCGCACTTCAAAGAGGAACCCGATTGAACCCGGTAATTCCTCGTTGTCGTGTTTTATTCCTCTTCATCCCAATATTTGATCGCGGTAATCGGCTTCTTGAGTTTTGATCACCGAGCACTGCCACAGTTTCGGCATAATTGGCGGAAGCAACTCGTGTAGATCAATCGCGGTCATGCGTGATCTAAACGTTAATTGCTTCCCCATTTGGCCTTTTGCATAATGTTTCAGCTTTTAGCTTCTTCCATTTGCAAGCGCGGGTTCTCCGTTTGAATTGTGCTGCGGGTTCTTTTGCGCCCCTGACCGTGCTTTATATAACCCGGTCAGGGTGCGCGCGCCTCTCCTATCTCTCTTTTTCTTTCCCCCATGTCGGATTTCCCTTGGAAGCTGGCTCGCCCCTACTCACGCGCCCAAGCGCGCATCGGCCTTCGTCTCCGCGACTTTGAGACCATCGTCCCCTCGCCTGAGCGTCCGTTTGGGGTGCCGCGCCCCCTCTAAACCCTGGCGTCGTCTCCATCTTCGCCGATCAGTCACCCTTCGTCCTCAATCCCTGGCGGGTTCCCCTTCCTCGAGAGCGCGGTTGGGACCTCTCGAATCCCGCTCGCACCCGCTCGTACGTGGGTCCTCTTCCCGCGGTCTTGGAACGACCAGGAGTTATACTCCCAACGGCGGTTCTCCCGCCTCCCCCTCCCCAGTTCAACCCAGCGCTCTGGGACTGGTTACGCCACTCTCGTCGTCCTCTCCAGGACGTTCAACCTCCTCCGCGCCGGCACCACTGTGCCTATCAGCGCGTCCCGCTGGGGCATGCCACCCCTCCTCTTGGTCGTTCGCGGAGGTCGCCCATCAGCTCTTCGTCACTCAGGTCCTCTCTTCTTGGTTCCGGTTCCAGGTTTTCGGCCCCCCGCACATGCAAGTCGTTATAGCCTGGAACGCGCATCTGCGGAATGAGAGACTCGAGGACCTTGATTTGAGTTCGGAGATCGTGTCCCAATTTGACGACGTCCTGAGCGCGATTGCGCGTATGAACGCGGACATCGAGGGCGAGTCCAGGAGAACCCTGACGATCATGGTGCGTCTTCGTCCTCCTTCCCCTTTTCGTGCACTCCATTTACCCCGCCTCGTAGCTTGAGTTCGAGCAACGCCTCCTCTGGCTTGCGCAAGTCGGGGCCTCGGTGGCCTATTCATTCCATTTCGTCGATCTGCTCGACCAGATCGTGCAAGTTCTCCACCCTGACTGGGCACCCGAATATCGCGTCTTCGACCTCAATCGTCGTCGGGGTAGACTTGCGGAGCGGGGTTCAACCCCCATCTGGAGCAATTATTTGCGACCGGAGACCACTATTCGGGTTCTCCCCGCAAATTGGTTCGATCCTCGAGAGCCGTTGGCCCCAAATCAGCCCAACGAACAATCCACTTGGTTCCAATTCCCGCGGATGGCGGAGTTCTACGACCGTACGTCGCTCGTCTTGTTTCTCCATCGTCGTATTGAACCCCGGGGTCTTCAGATTTGGCGGAGGTGGGCATGAATGGCCCTTCTGCGCGTATCCCTTGTGAGGCGGCAACCGTGTCGCCGCCCGACTTCGACGATCCCGACCCCTCGTACGCGTCGCGGGTTCTTGAGGGGTACGAGTTGGACGAATTTGTGCGGGAGCATGGCCTGTACTGGCGGGATTTCGCAGGCGCCACCCCGGTGGTCACGGCCACCCCCCCTCCTTCGCCGGCGCGGGTTCCTTCACCGCGTCCTCCTACTCCACCATCGCGCCCGCCCCCTCCTCCGCGTCCAAATTGGAACCAGGAGGACTTCATCCCCGTCCCGCCCTCAGTCCCCGCCGGACATCCCCTCGCGGAAACGTCGCCGAGGATCCGAAGAGATCAGAACGGGGAGGGAGCGCCGAGCTGCACCTCGCGCGCAATCTCCCCCTCGTCGCCCTTCTCCGCCCCCTGGCCGCCGCCCACGGTCGCTTCTCCCCGTCGCAACCCACGGGGACCAACCATTCGAATCCCAGCGGGCAACCGCCCGCGGTCTAAGTGGCCCCCAGCGCCGAGACTGGTCGTTGATAGTCGCGCCACGCCGACCACCTTTGTGCACGAAGCACACCGTCCCATTGGCGCCGTGGTCCGCCAACTCCTGCCGCGATGTCCCCATTGTGAACCGGGGCGTTTCTGCTCTGACGACACCGACCCCAACGCAAAACGTCCCAACAAGCCGCGTCGCACTTGTTACCACTGCAACAAGCTGCACGAGAAATGCCAGACCTGGAGCGATTTCCAGGAGGCATTCAACGAGCGGATGGAGGAGGTTTTGCGGGATTTTCGGTTCGAGTTTTGGGAGCATCTCGGGGAAGGGCGCTACCAGCTCTTGCTTCCGGACCCTCGGTCAATGGACCTGGCCCATTTGGGTGAGTCGTCTTGTACTCCTTTTTCCTCCTGCTGATCTTCTCCTTCGTCTAGCGAATATAGTGGACTCGTACAGGTCGTTCCTGTACGAATTCCAGCCGCTTCAAAATACGGACCGATCATTCCGTCGTCGCACGGCGCAAGCGAACCGCCCCCGCGCCGCGCCGGGTTCTTCTCGTCGCCCAGCGCCAGCCGCGTCTGCGGCGGGAGCTCGTGCAGGTCGTCCACCGCCGCCCCCGCCCCGCGCTCGCTCTCAAGACGACGAGCTGGGTTTCTCGTTGGGCGATTTCGATCTGGACGAAGAGCCCGCGCCCCCGCCTCGCAACAAGCGTCTTCAAGTCGGGGACCGCCTCCGCGACCAGCGCCGCCGCCCGCCCCATCCTCCGCGCCGGGGTCTTCGGCGGGTCCGGGTTTCAACAACCCTTCGGCCGCCTTCCCCGCCGACGTGGAGATGGAGCCCGCCCCTCTCCCGTTCCTCGAGCGCAACCCGGAGTTCACCTCCCAAGGTGTCGCGCGAGACGCTCAAAACCTCGCCGCCATCTCTCAACCTTGCCGACCGAGCAACGCGCTCAATACCTGGCGCATCTTGCATCCGTTCTCGAGCTTGCGAGCCAGGACGTCGAGATGCCACCAGTGGATCGGAAAGGGAAGGGGAAGGCGAGGAGCGATGAGTAGGGGGTTGCTTCGGACTCTGGCGCGCCGGGACGCTTTTTCTTTTGAACAATTTGTATTCATTATACTGTTACAAACGCCATCGTATCGTAGCCTTGCAACTTGCGAAGTTTTTTCTCTTTCTTGAAACACGAAGCCTTTTTTGAACCGTGCGAAGTTTCTTTGGGAAGTGAGGTGCGATAAGATAAAGAAGCGAGTGATGAAAAGATGCGAGCCGGGTATAGGTGCGGATCAGCCGCGGGTATTTCCATTCGGGTTCTTGTTGCCTTCATCCAGCCTATTCCCCTGGTTCCCCGAGTATGCGCTCGGTTTCTTCCACCGGTCTTCCGGTGCCGGGTTCTGCCTCGTAGATGATTCGTTCTTCTCTTTCTACAGGCGCCCCACTGTCGAGTACCACTCGTCCTGGCACATCCGTCCGTCGGGAGTTGTTGATTCCCCGCATTGTTTCTGTTAGTCCCGGGACTAGCATCGTCATCCGGGAAAACGGGTCCCTCACGAAGAGGTCGTCGGCGTGCGCGCCCACTATGTCCATGAGGGGCGGCATGTCCGCATATTCGTCGTCGTTCGGGGCTACAGGGCCCCTTCTGTGTTCCCTCCGGGGGCCTAGCCCCCTTGCGGGTCGTCTTCCGCGTTGTCCTTGGCGGAATATGGGCTGGGGCCGCGGTCTACACAAACGCGCCAGCCAACACCCAAAGTCGTGGCCGTAGCCACGGATAATTTCCATCGGGCCGCGTCTCGCTCCTACGAGACGTCTGTATCGAGGTCCAAGATATGTGGGCCTCTGGGAGTACCAGGCCACAAGCAATCCGGCGAGTGCGAGGAGAAGAAGGGTCAGGAGGGTGCGCACCACCCATCGTCCTAAACTCCCTTCTTCCCTGGGTTCTGCAGGTAGACATTCATCTGTAGCATCGTGGTGTTTCGGGGTTATATTCGTGCGTGGTAACGATCGTCGGGGTGGGTAGACTAGATTCTACCTTCTGTCAAGACAAGCCCTGGGTCGACCTGGCTATGGCGGGACAGAGAATAACCCGGCCGGGACGATAGTTGAATAACCCGGTCTGAAGTGATCGCGACTGACAACGAGAGGGCAGCACTGAACAACCCGGCTATACTGGGGAAGTTTGGCTATAGCCGTCGAGGAGGAGCGTCGCGAGACTTGAAGAGACGGCGGGGTAGCCGCCTGGTCACCGAACTCGAGGAGACCTCGAGGAGAAGATGATATGTGAACGCGCGTCGTTCGTAGTCGAAGTGAGAGAGCGCTGCGCCGTTGTCAGGTCAAAGTAGACTTGATATTAGACGAGGTAGAATCTAGAGTACATGTAGATTCTACCGAGTTTATATACTGTGTCCTATGAAACTGATGGTTGTCCCTCCTATGAAATACCGACCGTCTGCAGGTGTTCGATCTTGGTAACGGGCGATCGGGGTATCCCGATCGTCGTTTGAATAACCCCTGGTTGGTTATTATGATATCGCGATCGTCGTTTGAATAACCCCTGGTTGGTTATTCTGAATCCAATCGTCCTACGCGTGTTCCGATCAGCATTTGAATAACCCCTGGTTGGTTATTCCCAATGCAATCGTCCCAAGCGACTACGAATAACCCCTGGTGGTTATTCCGTATGCTTGTGATAACCCGGGATATCCGGGGTTGAAGTTGAGTGAAAATGTTGGAATAATGCCAAATCATGACAAGCTCGCCTGGAAAGAACATAAGGCTATTTGCAAGGCAGCACAGAAAGATATTTAACATACCTTCTCCAATTTAACTTCTTGTACATCACTGCATCACTGTTCAAGTGGCAAGCGCATGTCTCTGTTCAATTCGCCAAATAATATGTTGCGAAACCTGGGGGCGTCGGCGATCATTCCCTGAGAAAGGGAACGAGATCAATGTGGAGATGACGGTCCGGGAGAAGGGAGGATAAAAAGTATGTGGTGCTGTCGACCGAGATGAATCTAACGTCGACGTTGTTGCACAATCGCATGACAATCAAGATCGGCACATTTGAGGTACTTTAGTACAAGATACGCGAATAGGCTCCACGTGGGGACAGCCTTTCAGACGGACGTGGTGACAACATTAGCCTGCAACCCGTATGCCTCATCCCAAACAATCACACGATCCTCCTTTTGGACGGTGAAAGACGTCTTTTTCCCTCCAGCCCACGTGATCGTCATTGTCTCCGCGCCTTTGCGATTCCAGTGGTTCTGTGTCCATGTCTCGTTCTGCTTGGGGTCGATGGTGAAGTCGCCACCGTTGCCATTAGTGGTGTTGGTCACAGAGACGACGATGGCAACAGAGGCGTAGTTGGAGACCCAGACCATGGTTGCTTAGAGAATGTCAGCGACCACCAAAGGGATGCGCACCTGTGCTTTACTGAAATCTCTGCCCAGCTCAGTCATGTAAACGGCTATTACAACCTTAAGGACCTATGTTCTGAACACAAATTTCTGGATTATGCTGTGGAATATTGTCTCGTCCATGCGCGTGGTCGACTGGAATCAGATGTCAAATCTTTGGTCGAAAAGTTCTTGTCCTCTTGGAAACCATGGATGAACAGCTATAGGACTTATCACGTTGTGGGGGTACCTCCCAACACGGAAGAATCTCCTCTACTGAAGGCTGCGTGGTTTTGCTTGACTGACATCTGTCAGCACATAATTCACACAGAGGGAATAGGCGAACATTTTCCATTCATTGTTGCATACTTCTTGAAAGCTGATGCTGTTCAAACTCTTCTTGAAGCTGGAGTTGATGTTGATTCCAGAGATGAACTGAACCGTACCGCAATGTGTCGAGTCCTGGAAAGGACCTTATCCACAATGTCATCTCGGTGGGTGAAACCAGATCACAAGACAATCAGGGTGCTTGTTGCGCACGGCGCTGATGTGAATACATTTACCATGGAAGGTTATTATGGCACTGCTCTGCACATGCTGTCATCTATGGGAGACTACGTTGATGATGTACAATTTTTGCTTGACAAGGGTGCCAAGGTCAATGTGGCAGGACCCAATGGTACTGCACTTGATCAAGCCATACTGGCAGGCCACTCCAAGGTTGCCCGCCTTCTCCTTGCTCATGGTGCTATACTTGATATGACAGTGGCTGAAAAGGCTCTGTTCAATCTGACAGAGAAGGCAGACATTGACTCCATTCGCCTTCTGCTTGAACAACGTGTTAATGTCAATCTGACTGATGAGAAAGGCTGCACTGCTCTTTATACTGCTATGTGGTCCTATCGGCAAGGGCCTCCCTATCTCCACGGCGTCATCCCTGACCTTGTCCAGCTATTCCTGGAGTATGGAGTTGATATCAACATGGTTTCAGGTCAATATGGCCACCCTTTAACCATTGCAGCACAGCATTATAAAACAGAGCTTGTCAAAGTTCTCATTCAGTATGGTGCAGAGGTAAATGCAATTGGAGGACATAGTGAAGAGATTAACATAGGAAGGGCATTTGATCTCAAGATGGAGCTGGAAAGAGGAAAGACTGCTCTGTATGCAGCAGCAGAGATGGGCCATACAGAAACTATTGGCCTGCTCATTGACCATGGTGCCCATATTAATGCACAGGCTGGTCGATTGGGCACAGCATTGGCAGCAGCAGCACAAGATGGACCCGGCGGTGTCAAGCTGCTGCTCAAGCACCAAGCTGATGTGAATGCACAATTCGAAGGTTGCATGACTGCACTGGCAGCAACATTTCTCTGGGGCGATGCAACTGAGGCTAGGATAATTGCTGAGTTGCTTTTGGATCATGGTGCAGAGATCAATGCAGAAGGAGAAGGTTGGGGTTCCACCCTCGCAATGGCAGTATCATCATCACGTCGCTACCTTCCTCCGTTTCTGGACCTGGTTCATTTTCTCCTTGAGCGTGGAGCCAATCCTAATGGCCTGGGTCCACATCGGTGGACCATTCTGGGGACGGCAGCTATAGACAGTTCTTCCGACGTCATTGGCCTACTATTACAGCACGGAGCAGACATTAACGCAAGGTCTAAGGCAAACAATACACCACTGCAGGCAGCCGTGTGGGCCGACCGGACAGACAATGCTCGCTTTCTCATTGAGAAGGGCGCCAATGTAAATGCAGCGGCAGGGCAATTTGGGACTACTCTCCATCTTGCACTAGCCAATCGAAGCAAAACAATGGTTGACATTCTGGTCAGCAATAATGCCACGGTTGATATTGAGGCAGCTCTCATTATGGAAAAGTTGGACAACCAGCACGGCAACAATTATTGGAGGGAAGAAGAACCGCCACGACACCAACACCTCTCATATAGATTTGGGTACGGCCGCAAGCGTGATAGAAAGATATACTTGCTATGTGGTAGAGTAAAGTGACCAGAATTCCAATGTCTTGCTAAACTTGAGCAGCCGTTCTTGCTCGCAGAGGAATAAAATGCAACAAATTCTGTAACACACTTCACGAGAGCCCACTAACTGCTTCAAACTATTTTGTAAGGCTCAATTTCGTCAGGTCAGTTTAGCAGAGTTTGGAACTATTTTTTGCAGACATACAAGATGTGCCTCGCTCCACTTCGGCATTATGCGTGACGTACGAGCAGAGTTGAATCCGCTGACTAGCGCTCATAATACTCTGAACTTCTTTCGAAGTGCTTTACTGGAAGAGTCACGGATATTCAAAGTCGTCAGCTCCTCAGATCCAGCACGCAAGAAGATTCTTGGTTGAATTCCGGAAAAAATGTTCCCGCAGTTTCAAGTTGTTACACCAGATGAAGATTCCAGAGGTTTGGGTGATGGTCTCAGTAGGCGAACAAATTGAAAGGGTCCAGAGTCGATCGAGATATGCCGCCGTCGCACTTAATTTTGGACTTGGTCGTTGTGTAGTTGCAATCAAATTCGCAAGCATGGTAAGTTGGTCGATGATTTTGTTGCGCCGAAGCCGCGGCGGCAGCTTGCCAAGTTACCATTCCGAGTCTTTGAATTTCTGGGTTTTTGACCGGTGACCGGTGAGCTATAAGGGTAGGTCAGCTGCCAAGGATCGGGACCGCCGCTGTGCTTGGATTCAGGCGATGCTGGACCCATACAGACGTTGCATTGGATTTGCAGATGGTGGTGGCAAGCATCGGCCCGGGGTAATAACCGGCCCAGTTCGCGCCGTGCGGCCTAGGGATCGGCACCGTAACCGTACAATACGGTATACGGCTACGGTTTTACGGCTTCCCGTACCGTCCCGTATAGCCTCTTGTGAAGCCCCGTAAGTTTACGGTACGGTACGGCGATTTTTGATCTCACCAGCCTGGCTGGTAGGAGGGGAATAGAGGTCGAAGACAGACACGGGGAGGTAAGAAAAGATAGAATCCACTATTTTGAATCTCACTGACCTTCCTCCGCCACCGTTGTCGTCGCCCGTATACGCAGTCGTACGGCTTATTACGGCGTCTAGAACCGTACCGTAACCGTCCCGTAAGGGCTCTGGGTCCGCAATTTACGGTCCGTACCGTATACGGTACGGTGCCGATCCCTAGCCGTGCCGTAAGCATAGTCGCTTTCCTGCACGCCACGATGTCGCCCATGGATTCCTCGTTTCCCTCTTGCTCACGACGTGTATGCGCTCAACCACGAGTAAAGACAAGTTAATCCAACCGTACTATAGCAATCCTAACCGCTACAAGACTTGGGGACAAAATCCATCTTTTATCGTGCAAATCCAAGCGTCCGATGTAGCTCGTGAGTATATACTGTCTTATTTCTTGATTTTTCTGTGAGCTAATATCTCTTCACCGTGTAGTTCTTTCTTTCTGGTAAGTCCCACACTACAAGGTCGCCATCTCCGAAACAGTGCCTTACGCTCGCAGCGCAACAGCATCTGCTAAGTCCATATTAATAATGCGAGAGTGCAACAAACAGCGACAGGAATTCAGATACGATATGCCTAGTAGCACCCCGGCGCCCCAAGAACAGCAACCGCATGAGACGGCGAGGATGAGCGAAGAACATACTTATTATGAGATAAATATCACGGAAGATGATCCAGGTGAATTGGAGGACACGGATTTATTGTTTCGCATTGACGAAAGCACATCTATTTTGTCATTTCGTCGGCGGCGACTAAGTACGACAAAACTGGATCATTGCCGCGAATCGAGAATTTCGGCAACACACCGAAGATGAGTAAGTACCCCGTACAGAGCTATTGGTTGAGTTGGAACGGTGTGTGGTCCCGGAAGGAAGATCCTGCAGGAATTCTTTGGATGAGTATGTGTGTATTTATCGATTTTGCAGCGGCGACGCTGAGCGGTGTGCGTGGGCGATATATACAGTAGGCAGCACAGTGAGAACGGCGGATTGAGAAAAGCCGGACAGAAGTTCCATGCAAGTACTGGCCGAGAACGAGACACGGCGTTCAGTGCGTGAAAGGTTAGTCAACTTGGGCCCCGCTGCCAGCGAGCTGTTGCTCGACATGCGGAAGTAAATTGACCCGCGCTCGATGTTGAAAGTACATGACGGAACGTTTGAATCGCAGATCTAGAAACCTTGTCCGCAATCCCGGCAAAGTTCGAGTCAGTGCGGAGAACGCAAGTACACAAATCAAAGAAAAGAAGAACGAAAGTGAAACATGAATCAACGAGGAGTTGTACTTGAGCTCGCCGAGCGTTACTTAAATGAGGATCGGAAATTGTGAATTCGGCAAGGATACGAGGCTTTTGGGAGAGAGGAAGTTCGAGAACTTATGGCTCGCAGCAGCATCGGGTACAACAAAGATTGAATCGCACGAGAGGGGATCCGGAGCGAGGAAGAGTAAAACCACCGAGGCGAACTGCCAAAGAGTCTCGCTTCGAAGATGAAGATGTATGTATATATCCACCCACGTACCCACGCTTTCAGAAATAATGTGGGTTCCGACCCAGTACGAGCGCTGGTTAGATCCTATTCGACTTGCTTGAGCTTTCCCAGATATTGACAGAAAACAAGACAAAAACCCAAGACAAAGCCGCTAGGACGTCTGCAGAGCTCGCATTTTGTTGAGCTGCCAGAAAGAATCAAGTTGTTATCAAAATCGACGAGAAAGCTAGTCGTCGTGTTTGCGGGATATGTGTGGGACGTTTTTGATTTGAAATGGACCCACACTCGATTTCGAAAGCACTCCGAGTCAAGTTTGAAGGGATGACGCCTCGCCGCACGGCTGCGGTGAGAATTGGTCAGAGGGTGACACTGGGCAAATGGTCAACGCAGAAGTCAAGTCCAGCCTCAGAGATTTCATTTGCATGGCAGGGATTGCTGGACTTTGATGAATTCGAAGATGTTGGTCGGAGACAAGCACCACCGGCCCGGTTCGCGCCGTGCCGTAAGCAACGCTGCTCTCTTCCGCAGCACGATGTCGTCGTCGTCTCCCTCCTGCTCACGACGTGTACGCGCTTCGACTACGCTTCATTGGCGCTGTGGATACTTATCGGCGCTGGTTTCTTGCTGATTTTGATCCACGGTCCTGGATGCTCCCGCGCTGCGCTGTGCAGACGCCTTCCGTGCCGGTGGAAGTACTACAAGCTTTGCGAGCGCCGACTACGTCTGCATCTCTGGATGATGACATGAATCCAATCTACCGTGCGTTGTACAGCGCGATGTGTGTATTACGAGGTGCGAATCCACCCAATCTGAATCTCACTCCCGTTCTCACCACGATATCCAGAGCAATACGATATCCCAGAGCACTCGTTCACGCGACCTGTTCGCCGAGATCTCGAGGCTCAGCGTCGACCATTTTCATTTCGGGTTATCGAGGCCACGTACCCATCATTTGGACGTGCGACGAATACAAGCACGTCTACCTCCACGCCTAACGTCTTCTCACAACGACGTCTCCCTCGCACCGCCCCGCGTCCGTCGTGCTCCTTCCCTGCCCGATAGCACTGCGTCTCCCTCGTGCGGAAGCTCGCCTCGTCGTGCACGGTGCTCGTCACAGCTCTTCAGGCTTCGGGGGAGCCCGCGTTCCGTCGACGACCTCAGATACAAGCGGCACGGCGAGGCTTCCTTGGGCGCGAGGACGATCTTTTTTCCACGACGACGGCAACGGCAAGGAAGACTCCTTGGACGCGACTCGGAGGGGCAGCCACGTCTCCGCGCCGTCTCGGGCTCCCTGCGTGTCCGTCGTGATTGTCCGCTCCTCGTCCTCCTCCACGCGTCCTCACGACTGCGCGTCGGGCGGTACCGCTGCTCCTCCCCTCTCCTCCCGACGGTCTTTTCCTCGTCCTGCCCGCCCCACTACATTCCTTACCCTGCGCCCCGACCACACATGGATCGTATCCGTCCGCTTCCTGTATCCCGCCACCGACAACCAACCCATGAACCTGTGCATCGGTGTGGGTGTGGGTGTGGGCCTGGGCGTCGACGAGCACCGCCTCCATCCCCGCTGTACGCACACCTGTCTACGGCGCTACTCGAAATCGGCACGCACGGGTGGGGAGGTGGGCGTGGGCGCGAGAGAGGTGCTGGTGCGGGTGGGGCGACACGGAGGACGGGGGTCGGACCTGTAGCCCACCCACCGCTGGCGAAGACATTCCAGCGCTTCGTGGCTTCGTGGCGCGGGGTGGTGAGAACGGGACATGGAGGACATGAAGGACGGGAAGGGAAGAACAACGAGAGAGATGCAGACGGACGAGGTGTATCCGAGTGGGGCGGCTCGCAGCGACGAGGATACGGCGGTGGGTGTACAGGGACGGGGAACGACGTCGAGGCCATCGGTGCGGCTGTATGGTGTATGGACGTGCGCGGGCCCTCGACCTTCACGTCGGTCGTCTGCCACCTCGACTTCGCCCACGTCGATCTCCCGAATCAATACTGCGAATCGAGACCCGCAGACGTCGTGGCTACATACCTCGACCTCGGTACCACTATCCCCCCTCGACGCACATAACGCCCCTTCGCCTCCGTTCCGCTGCGCGTGTGTGTCTGTGTCTGGATGCTTTACTCCAAGCGGCGCTCGCTCACGCATCTTAACTCAGAGGGCGTAGCGCTCGGCATCACTTTCTTGCGACGCCCTGCAGAACCCCATCTCGCCCCGCCGGACCCATGTCCTGAAATAGCTTGGGGTGCTGGCGTGGATGGGGTTGGGGGTGGGGAGCTTGAGGACCAGGACGAGGACGAGGACGAAGGGCGGGATGACTATGGGCACGACAACGAGGCGGACGTACTGGTGGTGGGGAAGACGTGCCCAGAGGAGCTGTCGCTGTCCTCTGCGGCTTCGGACTTGGGCTTCCAGTGGAGAAGACACAGATACGGAGGATGAAGGGACGAAGCCGCGAGCGGGCGGACTCGAGGATCCTCCACGTGCGCGGGCTCCAGCTCGACCTCACCGACGCTCCTCTTCCTCGCGTCGCAGCCACAGAGTCAGCCACCCTTCTGCTGTACACGTCCATCCCTCCCTGCTCTGCGACTTTGGGGTCCTGTCGCCGACCGTATCAGCGTCCTTCGTCCCCATTCATTCGAGCACACTTCGCTGCACACACACCCGCACCGCTTGCTGAGTCTCTGCCCGTTCTCGCGCCTCGCGAATACCACCACCACCTCGTTCACCGGCCCATGGCCCTCCTTGCTGGGCTGGACGTGTGCGTCGATGTCCTGAAGGATGAATGGGAGGGCGTCGTGGGCGATCCAGACGCTCAGTGACGCATCCGCGCGTCCTGGCCCGCCGGTGAAGCCGTTTCTGGGATTTTGGCTTCAGACGGGGAGGAGGTTACGGGGTACGAAGAGCACGCGCAGGGCGACACGAGGAGGATCTGTACCGTCGTGTGGCTGCCGTGAGGGGCGGAGCGGATGAAGGTGGAGAAGGAGACACCATCAGCGCGGGTGGAAGCTCAAGCTGCATCTGTACTCGCTACGGTACGACCTGTGCGGTATCCCAGGTACGTTATCTTTGCTTTCGACCGCTTGGGGCGTTTGCTAACTCTGCCCCAGGGGTGTGCCCGCTGTGTCTGTCTCGGCCCTCCCTCGCGTTGTCATCCCCCCAGTCCCAGTACGACCCAGTGCCGACCTTGGCGTGCGCCCGCGCCCGCGCCTCGTTGCGGTGTGTGCGCGAGGTGGGGGATGGCACGCCGCAATGTGCATTGTGCTTGATTTCCTGCACGGCGTGGTTTCGTCCCTGGTTCTCGCCGGCGAAGATACGGATGAGCATGAGTAGATGGAGTAGGAACGATCGAGTGGGTACTGCAATGGAGTGTCCTCCACCAGGGATGCGGGCGATTGCGATTGCGATTACGCCGCTGCTGTAGCGCTTTCGTTCGTGGCCGACGCATTCGCGTTCTCGGATGACCGGGCGACGATCCAGATGAGCAGGAGAGGGGGATTTGGCGGGAGAGTGGAGCGAAGCGCACGAGGATGAGGTTGTGTGGAATCTCATATATGTATCGTCCCGCGTATCACCTCCGACGAGCGAGAGTGCCAAATGTCCCGAAGGTCTTCCAGAGATGCGTCTCGTCTCCGAGTATGGTCATACCCATCCTCGTCCTCGAGTGCGAAGGCGTGTGGTGCGGATCGTCGCCGCCGCCGTTGAGTACACCACTTGCTGCCGCTGCGCACGCCATCCGCCTCCGCGAGACTCAGTACCTCCCTGCCCCCGAGGGCATCCTCGTCTGCGTACCCTTCGGCGTCGCGCACTTGTCGCAGACCAACCGTACGTACCCCCGGCGGCATCTGGCGGCGGTGGGATGGGTCGTGTCTGGGCCTCCTTACCTAGACCCGTCCGTGCCTGTGGGGGTAGAATCTTTCGTCCAAGACTACTTTAGCTTTTTCGACTTTCGTTTTCGTTACTTTTATTCTGAATGGACGGCCCAGCTACAAGATCTTCGTGTACAGGTAGCGGAATGTACATGTGTCTGTAACTTACTGTAGCTTTCGCCACAATGAGTACATGAATATATGATATGTTCTTGGTGGTGGGGAGCCTTGCCAAGTCGTTGGGCGATATGGCGCAACGGCGGGCTTTCGCACACAGAAGTGATTGGATGTGGAAAATTGACGGATGTACAAGCAGCTACACCGAAAAGCAGAATACACGAATGCATGAAAGTCTAGCCCAAAGAAAAAGTTGCACTCGACGTGCTTCGTTTCAGAAATGTTTTTACAGTGTGTTCTCTGAATCTGCTGCGGATTTGCGCTTGGATTCGTCGACGTATCGTACCACCTCTTCGTACTTCTCGTCCTCCATCGGTAATTCGGTCACGGGCTCGACACACGGCTCGGGTTTCTCCTCCTCAATCGGGCTCTCCGGCGGAAGTTCAGAGTGCGCGCACGGCGGGCTTGTCTCCACCATTGAGCTCGTGGTCACATAAATCTTTGCAAACGAAGTTGTTAACTCAGCCCGATCGCGCTTTCCACGAATTAACAACGTACCTCGAACTGCTTCGGAAGAACCGACTTCGGGCGCAGCTTGAAAGGCTTGAGCTGGGAGTGGCGCTGCGAGCCTTGATGGTGACGAGAGGAAAGAACATTCGTCACACCGTGACGCATTTTCCAGTGTTCCGCTGCGTCCTGGACCAGATGTGTTGGGTTTACTGAACTCTGACACAGATGTGCTGGATCTTCCGAAATCTGACACAAATGTGTCGGATTTTAGGACGTGTGCCAGGTTTTCTGGTGTGTGTCGGATTTAAAAAATGTGTCGCGGTGTCGGCTTTTCTACTATCCCCCCCCTCCATCTCGGACACACCTAGAACTCGGACAAATAACAATATCTCGCCCATTTCTGGGTCGTTTGCCTCGAAATTTTGTGTGGTACACTTCCTATGATGTGGGCTACCCACAATATATGATATCTACTACACGCGGAGATACCCACAAGCAATTTATAAGTCGAGACAATTCAGGGTGTATTGCCATTTTTGGAAGTATACATCTCCCCAATATCCTACAGTTGCTCTGATACAATAGAATCAATTACATGTCGTGTATAATACCCCAAAGAAGTTGTACGCCAAAATTTGTGGCACAGGGTGGCCTGGTTCTGTTTAAAATTACGAAATACCACTTTATGTGATTTTCGGTTGAGCCCGTGTAGAGAAACAAAATTGAAGACGGGGCGTGGAATGGTTCAAGAATAGTTCAGAATGTCTGTCTGAGTATTCCTCGTAGATACAGGCTGAATGTTTGGCCAGGTTTTCTGCAGAGACAGAAAATTCAGTATGTTTCCAATCTGGGTTGTCTGACAAGGCCATCCTGAGAGCAAGACATGGGCACAGAGGCATTCCTACGTTGAAAACACCTTGAATGACTTGCTTCGTCATATTACAGGTGCAAAATGTTCCTCCACTCACTAGGATTCACACACTGGAACTCCTCACCGACATCCAACCAAAACTCGAGAAATTCAGGCTTTCGCGAAGTAAATGGATCCATACGGAACATTTAGAAAGCCTACTGGTGTTTTTTTAACATGACTAGTTAGATTAGATGCAGAGAGCCCTGTATACAAGGTTTCATCCATGTTGGCTGAGAAACGACTGCAAGAGAGCGATCAATCCCAAATCCAGCCTTCACCTACAACTCGGACACCAGACTGTACCCGAAGAAACGGCGCCGTTCAACGAATTCTGGCTCGTTTTCCATGAACCAAAATTCAATCTTGGGGTAAAAGATGGGGGTCTAGCGATCTAGATACTCACTTTGGGCGTGGGCCTCCCGTATGACCCGATATCTACAGACTTTTCCTCGGTGTTCGAGTTCCAGGGGGGGGGATAGTATATCCTCGTCGGAATTCATGATGGAAGTGGAAGTCGGGATACACTGAATCTTCAAGACAAGTCATTATTAATGCGGTCCTACCCATATAATCCCCCGGACGGCCCCCCCATCCGTTACCCCTCAGGGCCAAGGAATGGGGACATCGAATGGTACGTCCTCGTCACCCATTCTTTCTCCTAGTAATATCGAGCCCGCGCCGCGGGAGCTCATTGCTATATTTCGTGTGAACCCGGATGTTATCCAATTAACCCCAGAATTTGGGGGTGGGTTCTACCCCCTCTGATACACATTTTTCATAGAAGGCCACCCACCAGATGCATTGCACAAACCTCAGGAAAAACAAAGCCCTGGGGGCAATTTCAAACAGGTGGGGTTTCTGACACACCTAGCACCTCCGACTTGATCCCTTCAAAAGAAATGCCTTGCCCGTCGGTTTTGGCCAAATCTGAGTTGGCAGACCCCATCCTAGTATCGATTCTGATGTTGCACCAAAGGCACAGATCAAGCGCACCATTATTGAATGTTCTACAGCGGTGAACTGACCGGTGTTCTGAAGATCATTTCACTCTGATCCCAACGAGGATTCCGATTGCCCCTTTGACCTAGGTCTATACAACATATATACCGTCTGAAAGCCCTAGAGCCACAGACGGCTAAACCAGGACATAGCCACCTGTTCTGAACCTCAGAATGGCGCAGAAAAAGCCAACATGAATCACGGCCCGCACCGGCCCAATTTCGAGCAAGTAGGTAAATACGTATACCAACCCCCATGGCCCACCATCCAAATCCGAACCCATTCCGCCCAAGATTCGCCAGGTGCCATCCTTTTCATGGCCAGACCCTCTGGCTTTTATATAAAGCAAAGTAGGTGCTAGGTCTGTTTCACCAGCCACCTCTCTGTGCGCTCCTCCTTCTCGCTCTTCTTGTGTCCTGGATCTATCGCTGCTAAATTTTCAAACGCCCATCGTTCCGCGATGGTGAGAAAAAGACAGAGCAGCCCATCACGCCCACCGCGCACACCCCGCTGATCGTCCTCGAACATGGTCTTGGGGACACCGAATTTAATGATGATACGAATGTCTGCAACGTTGAATCTCTGCCTCCTTATTTAGTGAAACTCAAATTCCACAATTAAAGACACTCACATTGGACGCCGCCTCGGTAGCAACCAGCACTCGTACGTCTCCATTATCCTCCTTGAACGACTTGATTACAAGCTCGAGATATGGTTTCGACATTACGGAGTGGTAATGCCTGAATGGTTCCTTCTTGGCGAGATCGGGTGGGAGAGAAGAATTCATATAGCGAGCAAGGCTAGCAGCTTTCAGTTTGTTGTCGAGAAATATAATCGCCTTGGGAAACAAGTAACCAGGGGTGAATGTCGAAGGAAGCAGAATGTGGAGGTTGGCGAAATTGTCAATAGATCCAATCATCGGAATTGTAGCATATACGAGGTTGGGACGATTTGTAGTGAATTGGAGCTTTACGGTATTGTGGGGATCCATTCTGCAGGTTTTCATTACGAGGTCTATCACGTCTTGAGGCATAGACGCAGAATAAGCGGTGCACGGAGTGGAGGATGGAAGGTGGATGCGGAGCCGTTCGCCTAGATCTGAATACGCTGGACGAAACACTTCTTCCTTTCCTTTGGCCTGTCCAGTCGTAGCAATAAAGTGTGCCTCATCTAGCTGAAGTAGTGTAATTCATTTGACCCATTTCGGATCGTGCAGGAGTCGTGCAAAGCGGGTAATGTGGCCTTTGTATGTACCACACTGTTCGGGCGATACTGCATAGTGTCGGTATTTCTCGTGATGTTTTGTCTGGGATTCAATTAATACGAAATGCTGCGATGAATTGTACTCGCACTCACCTTCCAGAGTTCTCTGTCGTCTGGGGTGAAGCAATTAACTGCGATCGAGGGTATCCCATACTTAGCAAATTCCAAAACCTCGAAAACGGTGAGCATAAGAGCCCAAGGGACAAGTGAAAGCGTACATGATTGTCTTGTATCAGTCGCATCGGGGAAACCGTGATAACGACTGCTTCTTTATCTAGCAAGAGCACCGGCAAGATCATCGCCAAGGTTTTGCCGGATCCAGTGCCAGAGCGCACGACAAGATTTCTTCCTTCTCCCACAGCAATCGCAGCCCTGAGTTGCATTTCGCGAGGGGTTTTCTGGCCACCAGAGGCGACGTCCAGGACCAGAAACGCTCTTAGTACAATCATACGCTGTGCGCGGGTCAACGAGCTCATGAAAGCATAGGGAAGATTGTGGAAAGCATTCAGAGCCGACTGGGACATGGGAAGACGAAAGTCGTCAATCAAGGGATCCATGATTCTATGAAGGAGGCGGAGAGGATGCGATACATCAAGGGGCGAAATGCGAGATGATGAGCCGCCTGCAGGAGAATATAGGGCGTATAAAGATGAGAAGAGTGGGAAGAGACGCTCGTAGTGGGTGGAAAAGGGAGACAAACCACTAATAATAGAGATAGAATGCAAAAGAGCGCGTAAGACGCGTCGAAAACCAGGCGACAGAGAAGTCTCTTGAAACGTGAAATACGCGGGAAAGACAATAAGATTTAGAGCAGCGGTGGCGGTGGAGTGAACTTGGTTGGGTAGGGGCCACCAGGGACGGATATAAGATGGAAATGAGCCCGTACGACGCGGCGGAAGGCAAGCGCAAGCGAAGCAGAAATATTCGGAATTAATGATGTAATTGACAGCGGTCCGAGTGCCGCGCGGCATCTCTTGAATTTCAAACTCCACGCGCAGACCATTGACAGCATCCGGGAAGTACCAGTCTGCCTGCGGCAACCGTGCCCGCCACATTGTTGCTTCTTCGCAGGCAGACTGGTGACGAGTCTACTGGAAGATACTGGCAACCGTTTTGTTTCGAGTGAGTAATTTTTCCAATTCGGTGACGACCAGACATAACGTTACCCCACATCAGTCGCGGATATGTTTGCCGTAGCCACAGTCATGGCCGTTGAGAATTGCGGAGGACCCGTTCTTGAGTTCCGTGGAGGACGCGTTGTGGTAGGGTCGGAGGGCCCGCATGTGGAAACCATTTTAAATACATTTTTATACGCACTTTTGATTTATCCCCGTTTTACGTTACATCATCTGTTTGTACCGTAAATAGGGACCCACCGTGCAATTTCACAATCGTACCACCATCATCGCGGCCAGTGCAGGGCAAGCGCCCAGAGGCAGCATCGTGCTCCTCGCCCCCTCCTCTTTGGAACGCCGCCAGTGGGCTCCTTAGCCATCAACAACCCCGTATCCCATCGAATTACCTTCGCACTTATTTTACGACATTTTTGCACGCCATCGACGCCCTCTTTTCCATCGCTTTTCATACCCTACGCCCCGGGAGCACTTTCCAATATTTATATTCAAAAACTACTCTACGGCTAACGGATCATCGACCCTATTCAAGAACCTACGTCTCGGGATTTCTCCTCTTCCACAGCGTGGACACTGTCGCGCCAAATAAACCTGGCGTGCCGGAGCTGCAGGATACTCTGGAATCCCATACTGCAGCGTTCGCCCGCCAAAACTTTACCGCGACTGAAATGATCGGCTTGGTCGCCTGTGGGTATGTACCCACCGAGTCTCAATTCGGTTTCAACCTTTCGTCACAGACACACATTCGGCGGCGTGCAGAACGTGCCCTTTCCGCAGATTGCACCGGTGCTGAACGATCCGACCAACACTGAATCTGTCGCCCATTTCGACACCACGTTCACTCACTTAGATAATGATATGTAGGGACTCAGCCCAATTCCTGTATGCTAATCTAATCTATCACCACCACAGTGCAACGGAGTATATCTCCGGTACTACGAAAAAATCTCTCGTAGTCGGATTGAACGACATCACAAACTCCGACAAGAGGATCTTCGGCAGCGATGGTAATGCAACCATGCTCTCGTGCGTTCCTATGGGCGAAGCTACCCGAGTCGCGGACACTATACTTACTGCAGGTTCGCCAACTCCGCGGATTTATCCGCATCAACTTGCGCAGACTTGTTTGCTAAGATGTTGAATACCGTTCCGCAGGACGTGCAACTAACCGAGGTCATCACACCTCTGCCTGTTAAACCCGACTACCTGCATTTCAACCTCGACAGTAACTCGCTGCGGTTCTCAACCCAAGTCCGCGTACGTCTTGCACATCTTTCTTCCCTCACAACTTTCTTTTTAAAATTTAATCTCAATGCCTTGTAGTTCAGGGAGCTCCCGAACACCACCTATACGATGCTCATGCTCTGGGACGATCGCGCCGGGGGTTCCAACAACGTCACATTAATACCATCCAATGTCGTCACTGCCGCCGGAGGGCGTTTCACCGCCTCGTGGTTCGATACCCCCCTCTTAACACTCGACGTAGCGGCAGGCATCACGAATATGCGCTTCCTCGTATGGCAAACTCGAGGATCAAAACGGTGTTGGGTTCGCTGTGGCGGACGACCTCGTTTGGTCAGCCACATCTTGTGTCGCGGCGGATTTTAACTCGGCGGAATACGAGGTTGCGGTGCGTGTCCTTACTCAATATTATCCTTGGCGACAGTAATGCCTAACTCTGACTCTGTTGTCTGTGGGTGCGCAACAGTCTCGCCCCTACGCGGGTATACCTCGAGACGCCTGGGCAGGACAACATCAGCCGGCCCATCATCGTGGAAACAGATTTACAGGCCCAGCCGGCGGTTGCGAATGCTACGTTTAATATCTGGAGCATCGAGCTCGATGGCAACTTTGACGACTTCACTATTGGGGCGGAGGTTGGGGGTGTGAAGATCACAAGAGGTGATTCCCGGCCGGTGCAGAAGATTGATGTGTGTCCGTGAGTGGCATGAAGCGCTGTGGTTGAGATAAAGATACCCTCATGCTTCGGACGAAGTAATACTTAGATGCTTTCGTAACGGTTAATAGTGGTTCAATTTAGGACTCGAGAAGCTTGACATTACCGGGACAGGGTTCGCGGCTCCGAGAAGAAACACTACTAATTAATCCTACTGTTTAAAGCGTCCGTTGGCCATGGAAGACATAAAGAGCGGATCTCGAAGGGTTTCCAGCGGCCTCCAATGCCGATTTGGATTTTCTTTTTGGTCTTGCTCCTTGCTGAGCGCTGAGGCATGGGGGCAGACTTTAATGCTGATGAACAGCGGAGCGGTCACAATTGTATGTAAATCTCAACCCCAAGTCCGACTATCAACTTCAGGCAACCAAAACTCACGCCCATACAAGACCGCACATTCTTCAGGAGAAGAACACCCGAGGCACCACTTTTGACTTTCCGCCGCAACGTGGTTTCCAGATCGGGGAGTTATTTTCGGCAAACCCTCGGCGCCATCATTCCAATCAATCGGCGCACAGTTTGCTGTCAGCCTCACTCACCAGCTCATGCCTTTCTTCTTCCACCTCCACCTCCCCCATCCTAACCATCTTTATCCCTTCGTCCTCTCGTTCTTTATTTGCGCCATTCCTCCCCTCTAGGCCCCCCCTAGGCGCATAACTGCGCTGCTCAATAGTGAAAGGTCTCAGGTGCATGGGGCGAAAAGTCAAAGCCTCAGGTTAAGTTGCCCGCGGCAGGTCCGGCAGTATTTGATGTGCTGTTGATCGTGCCGAAAGTAATTCCCCGATTTGGACGTCACGTTGCGACAAAGTCGGAAAGTGCGAGGCACACATCTGCCCCTGTTACAACTATAGCACTGGCCGACCAGGAATTGTGAAGTATTTCACATCGAAAATCTTTGTCTTCGCATCTTTTGCTGGACGCGCAAACATTACCTAGTGTCACAACCGGGGCAGTTAGAGTCCTAGTGCTGTCCACATATGATATTAATATGAAATTTTGCATTTCATATTATATTGTTATCATATTATGGGTCCTGGCGCTGTATCGTATTCATATGTATTATCCTCGTATTATATTATGCCATATTATCCCGTATTATAATATACTCAAAAAATATTTTTAATACGCTTTGACCACCCATATTATCAGCGACTGGGTACTGGGCCACCTTAAGGGTTTTTCATCGCTCAAGGACCAATATCTTGAGTTGCTGGGTGTTGTAACATGCTTGAATGTAGTCTAGCATCCTGTGAGTGAAGTGCGGGCAGCGGCGCAGGAGTTGGTGATGTATTGATGTTTGCCGCGGCAAGTCCAAAAATGGCCAAAACGCCGTAATGGGCCAGGCGCGAGAATCCTTCAGTTAGCCATAATTTTAAGCATGCTCCGCGTTCCTTACTCGACGGCAAATGCTATAGACCAGTTTAGGGGACACATCAGGCCTCCAGGAGGTCCAGTACTGGTCTTACTTGCCATCAGCCCAAAATTTATGAGGAATTATGTAGAATATATTTGGAAATGAGTTCATATGAGTTATCTACATCGCGGTGCGCCAGATACTTCTCCATTCCACCTTTTCGTGCACACCTCAACTCTCAGGTCCGGACAGCGACCTTTCCATGATGCGAGGTATGTTCCGGTGCATAGATGGCGACCTTGCACTCCAACGGCAGACTCGTTCGATATGTTGTCGCCATCAGCATCGGCCAGGCATTCAGAACACCTGCCGCGATTGGTGACAACATTTTCATGGACTTATATGCAGTCTGAAGGAGTCTAACGATGGTCGGCATGGAGAACGGATCGAAAAATACAAAGAAGTTAGGCAGGATGCGTTGGAATGGTGGGTGTGACACCAGCTATATGCGGCCCCGCGGCGCTCGAAATGCCATCGAATCGATTTCTGTAGACAAAAACATTATATTGAATAGAAAGCGAACATACGTTGATAGGCCAGTGGATGTAAATCATGCTTTCCGCAATACGTCGAAAACTGACCCCATAGCCTCCGATAGCGAGGCGCTGTACAGTGGAAAAACGGAGGGAACAGCCAGGGTGAGCTGAGAGCATCATCAAAGATGCTCTATTAACGCACCTGAATTGCCAGTTCCACCGTCGTGTCGTCTATTTCCCTAAAAAAACTCCAAGTCTGGTGCCTGCCTAAAATGGCCGTCCGACAAAGTCCGTCACCACAGGAGATGAATAAAGTCAATAACAAGATGTTAGTATCGTCAAGGGAGTCCATTGACCATATGGACTGACCACCCCGAGTCTCGGAATTGGAGCACTGCGATGGCGCCCGATACACCGGTGGCGAGCACGCAGCGTGTGAACCGAATTTTGACATCTTGGTGCGTATCTTGAGGGGAATAGCGACAGATAGGGACCAGATTTGCGGCTGGAGGGATCCTGGGGGGTAGCCATACATCCTACGAGCAGATAGAGCACCTAACGTCGTGGAACGATGAAGAGGCGACTGAGATACATGCAGCTTCTCGCCGCTGATGGCGCGCCAGAAATAAGGAAACACGTGTTCGGCATCTCCCACCGGTGGGAAAGCGGGCACAGCATTTCGGCAACTTGATCAAACTGTGCCAAATTCGGTCTCAGGGGTCGTCTATACATCCATTCCAATATCCAAGCAAGGCTCTGAGGATAAGTCATCCTTGTAGGCTCATAGGACTCAATCGGCCCACTACCTAGTTCGGCCCACTAGGCAGTCGCTGATAATAATCCCAGTTTTTCCCCCTCCATGGAGAGGTTGTGGGTTACCCTTGATAAGCCCACCACAGTTTGTTGGTCTTCTGTATGAACTGAGGTGTACAGAACGGGGAAATATAAGATTGTCCGGAATTCAACCACCCGCACTGGCTGAAAGCTGCGGCTAACCATCAATCAGTGGATAAATCAAGCTCCTGTTCTAGTTTCCGTGACCATCTATTCAAATGTACTGGTCAGGCAGGAGAAAGGTGGCAGAGCACCAGCTCCAGAGCAGTGTTTGGGCATCCATAATATGAAAAAAATATGCATAATACGGGTCTCGCATATCATATTATATCCATATCGTATCGTATCGTATTCTTCCGTATTAATATTATTTTTTTCACCCTAAGGCCATATCATATCCGTAGTATTAAGAATATATTAAGAATATATTATGGCATATCATATTAAAAGTTAGACGGCTTCAAATGTTAACGGTCTTCTGTTGACACATGCCATAGTGTCAGGCACGAACCCGGTGAAACTTCGTACATATGTCAGCGTCCAAACGCCGTTCAAGACAAGCAGATTCCCCCGCAATTGAACCCATCCTCAGTGAGCCAGATGTTGTATTGCGTTATGGCCTCGGTCCGAAGCTGTTCCCACAGCGGTTGGTATTCCGCCTGGGGAACCTCGTCAGTGGTGGCGTGGCGGTCGTTGAAACCTATGAGCGGATACGTACTGGGGAGCTCACTACCAACGAGTCCAAGAACGCAATATTCTCCTGTGCGAGGGTACCCACCCAGTGGCAGAAGCTCGTGCGGAAAAGCGGCGCATTATTGACGCTTTCAAAGAAAGCCTGTCCGGCCTGCAGGCTATTGAGCTTGCTGAGGATGATTTGCTGGGTGACCGGCACGAAGGTTGAATTTAGAAGCTGCGCATCGGCGTCGCTGAAAAGTGGGCCGCTGGGGAACTGCAGTGGGCTGATGGCCTAGTGGAAGATTGGGATGGGTACCGCGGCAGCAGTGAATGCCCTACCGCCATAGAAATAATCGCTGCATCGTACAGGTCGCTGCAGGCCTTGACGTGTGATGCAATCGCCTACGACCCGCCTCAACGTCGGTCTTATCAAAGAGGGGTAACATACCCCCAACTGCGGGGCATCCGCCGGGAAGGTGTTGTAGCTATCCCCCCAAACACAATTGCTGCGTTTTTCAGGTTCCCCTGCGACGTGAAGAAGTTGGATGTGTCGAAAGCAGCAACCGCGCCAACGGAGAGCATGGCGATCCCAAGAAGTTTAGTCATGCTGAGTGTGCGTGGTGAATGCAGTGGGGAAGTTGGATATTGGAGGTTATATAGGGCGGCAGAACGGCGAATTTAAAAGGCTTATCACGGCCCAGGTGTCTAATCTTCGGGGACAGAGTCCGAAGGGGGTGATGTCAATGTCATGTTCCTGCCAGTCGGAATGACTACTCTGGTAGTGGTCTGTTCAATATCTGACCTTCCTCCCGAGGAGGATGCCAAGTAGCTCGGTCTCGAGTTCAGTGCCTTGGCTCAGTGAGCTACAGGAGGTTCCATGCAAAAAGTAGAACCACCTGTGGCCTGGTGTGTACCTTGATTGTGCCTTTGTCTAAAATTGAGCATCTAGATCCGTCATGCCAGCTGCCCTAACCTTGTCATGGACTGGACATCGTAAATGGAACGTGGTTGGATGTGTCAGTCAGCGTCAGTGCAATTTTGACGCAGAGTGGCTGTGCACTGACGCAGAGCGACGCACCATTGACGCTGGCCGCCGTACGCATCGGTGAAGTATGGATTTGGCTGACAATCAAGTTATTAGCATGATGAGCATTCAATTTGGATAAATTGAACCAAAAGGATACTACTCGTGGAGTGTGGAGGTTGAACCGTAGAAAGTTTTTTGTGGCTGTCCAAACAAAATTTGTTGAAAATGTGTAGGATGACCTTCATGTTTAGAGTTTTCTCTTGTATTAATTGCAGGATGGTACACGAAGCCCATAATTGACGCTCTTTGACAGTCTGGGACAAATTTGCGGTCTATGCGCTCGAGACACTCTTTCTGGCTCTATGACTATTTCATGAATAACTTGATTAGGGTGGACATCGCTGGGTCGCGGCGGTAACCAGGCATTACTAGAGCTCTATCATAGTCATTCCATACGTTAATCTAAAAACCCATCTGTGATGCGTCAGTCAACGTCAATGTACAACTGACGCAGGGTGGCTGTGCATTGACGCAGAGCGGCGCAAACAAAAACTGCAACTGACGCTGCGAGGCGCAGGTTTGACGTCGCAAGGCGCTGGATTGACGTTGAAAATCGGCGCAGATCGGCGCAGTGACGTTTGTGACGTTGTGACATCGACGTTTACTGACGTTGTCACGTTGATTGACGTTGCACGGAATCTAGTCAAAGGTTTTCGACGACCTCAACAATGACTATCTGTATGTTTTTTTGCTGTACTAAAGACCCTGCTAGATGCCCCCGGGATATCAGGCCTCAGGGACGGCGGCAAATGTAAGTTCAAACATTGACGCAAATTCAACTGACGCAGACTGACGTTGCATGCGTCAAACGTCAGTGCTGCGTCAAAATCTCCTTGCCCCGCATATTTGGGGCGTATTTCACCAAAGGTAGAGACTTCTCGGGATATCCAAGCTTAAACCGCCTTTTGGGTTGGCGCCCAATTGGCGCCACTAACTCGTTAGAATTCAAATAAGAGTCTTTTGATCGCCGGAGAACACTTCTCGGTCGGGTTCTCCGGAACCATTCAATATAGTAGCTGTTCTGTTCAATGTACGAGTACGTATTAACGGGCGTCTTCAAGGCGTCTGCGTAGAGTGGCCTGGCTCCTGACCGGAATCTATTTGAAAGATAAGGCAAAAAATTAGCGCCTACTGTGGGAGTATCCACGGTTTCGGACGCAAAAGATAAGTTCATCCGAAGGAGAAGGCGATGCTGAGCGCCTAATGTGAGAATATCGAAAGTTGGAGTTATCCAGGTATAGCTCAGGGTTCGTGGTAACATCTGTCCGCGGGTCAACGGGGCCGCGTGCATCGGTGTGGACCGCTTCCTGATACGCGATGGGCGTGTTCTACTGTATCTACTGTATCAATGCGCGCTAGTCGCGTAAGGACGCCTTTATATTTTCGCGCAACCCCGTCTTGACACCTCCCACCACTTCGTCCCTGGGCTAGTTGGCGCAAGGCTCACCATGGCGATTCCCATTAACTTCGTGGGTGCAACATAGCTGCGAAGTATCTGGCCATTGATCATCGAGCCAAGCCTACCCAATTACAAAACCTTTTTCAAGGCGATGGGCGCCGTATATGCTCGCCTTTGGACTCATTTCTGTCGCAGCTTTTCTGGTCCTCAATGTGTTCCTCGCAGGTGTGTTCCTAATCGGGTTCGTCTCCAGTGCCGTCCGTAATCAGAATCGATTGCAGGCTACGACGTGATCACGATAAGCTCCACTGATTTCAACAACACAGTGGGCTCGAAGCGCTCTGTGCACACAACCGGCACGAGTTTTGGCTGCCATCTGGGGGATTATATGGGGAGGACCCCCCACTATTCAAGCCCGTACGGTTTCTGGGTGAGGAACAATTGGTGAGATTGAGGTATGGGACGGATGACGGACACCTACGACTTTCCGACCCCCGAGTCCCCGATGAGAACGACCTTGAACAGGGGTATTTAAAGCCGATTAAGATATTTTATGGGGGTTATACCTTGAATAGATAGTCGTAGTTGCTACCTTTGGTCATGGTGAATTTCGTCCGGAGGAACGCTGGAGTGGAAGTTGTCAAGAGGATTACTCGTTATATCAAGATTCTGCCCATTTCATTTATATGCATTTTCCTCACCTGCTATCTCTCCTTTCCTGTTCAAAAATATACAGCTTCCCCTGTCAGCGCACAGTGCCAATTATCCGCAGTCGGACAGTACGTCAAAAGCTGTTGAAAATCACCTAAAGTATGTTCAGCTTTCTCACTGTGCCGCAGCATGACAGGCTGTTTAGCATTGGTGGCTGGTTGGCATCTGAAACATCCAACGTGGTTCCCTCATGATCAGACGGTGGGCAACACTACACTGCACGGAGAATCGCAGCACGATCTAGCGAAGGCTTTCATTCTTGCGTCCTTGCACTATAGGCTCTCAGTAAATAACGGATAAATCGTTTCCGTGTATCATTTGTTCCTTTCGTCCCAATTTCTGTGCCGAAGCTGGACGAAGGCTTTTAGAGCATATTCGCATGCGACAGAGTACTTCAAGCGTTACCGCAAATCAAGTCATAATACTTTATCTCTAGCTCGCAACTTCCTTCTCCTGCTATATCTATGAATTTCCTCGAAATTATCGGGTTTTCGCGCCCATCTCAGCCGGAAATCTTGCAGCTCAGGCTCTTCCCCGATCGAATTCCAATACCGGGGCCTAACTTGAGATTCAGACAGAAAGGCCTCCCATGGAATCTCCCTTCTCTCCAAATTGTCTCAGGATTTATTCTGATCTACGGTGATCGTGGTCTTCCTCTCTACAGTCGAAGCTTCAAATCCATATGGCGCTGCATGTCCGCGTTTTGGAATTCTTTATGCTATTCATCTTACGTGTCGACCCTCTTCATCCTGTCCCCGTTCTCTGGCCTTCAAATTATTTCATCTTCCTGGACGTCCAATTCCTACCCCGATACTTCAACTAGCCGACGCACCACCTCTCGCTGACTGCGTGCCGAAAACCTCATCATCTTGAAACCTCGTTTATTGTCTCTATTTTTTTTTCAAGTTCTTGCCTATATATATATGGCGGGATTGATATCATGGCATTGGTGTCCTGGGTTTCACAAAACATGACACAGGGGCGGAGTAAACCTGGAAGCCAAGCCAGTCCTATTTATCTTGGGCTCAGTTTTGTGGGCATACTGGTGGCTGTACATTTTTGAGTGTAGAAAAAAAAATTCAACCCAGAATTTCTTCCGAAAGTGTACAGCCACAAGTCTGCCCACAGAACCGAGCCCAAGATAAATAGGATAGGATGATAAGATAGTAGGCGCACAAGAAAGAAACCTAAGGGTAATTAGTAGTGAAGATTAGGCAGAAAAAAGCTAAACATAATGACAGAGTATTTACTCTCACTATGACCTTTGGGCCTTGACTGACGGGTATTACTATAACAGCGGCGTCACCACTACAAATACGTATGCGGCTCACAATCAGAGTAATGGTTAGACATAATTATGTACATAGAGGACAACAAAATAAGTTCGTTTATTTAACTCTTTGTCTCGTATTCAGGGACCAAGTACTCCTCAAAGATAGAATATGGCTGCGGAGCACACGCCCTGCGCTTGTTTTTAAGAGTCCCCTACCTTTAAAGTACCTAAAATATATCCGGTTTTTAGTTTGCCTGCCAACTAATAAGTATTTAGAATAAATTTAAGGTAAATCAAGCAAGCCTTCGCGCCGCCCTGCAGGTTTTATCGATGCTGATGGTGGATTTAAAATACGCCATACACAAGAAATAAGAGATGAGTCTGGTAAATTAATCCGTAAGGAACGAATTGCTTGTTCTCTAGTCTTAGAACAACGTATGGAAACTAAATCAGGCCTTTCATATTTAGAAATCCTAACGACTGGGTGACTTCCCGTAAGCATTAAATATTCGTGAGGAATATTTTCGCAATTTCCGCCGTGATGCCGAGCAACCTGTCAGGACCCCATCAATTGCATCACCCAAAAGGGGCGGCGATTTATTCTCGCATCACTCGAAATATGTTGAATCTAGACGAGGGGTAGGGACCCCTCGTCTAGACTTTCTTTTCCTCGAATATCGGAAATGATTGATCGTCACTCATCGTCACTCTGGTCACAAACTCTCTGCCCATACTTGCATATCACTGGGGTAAGTATCACTGATTTCTCGAGGTCCTGGCTTTGCCCCGATTACCCTACATTGGCTGCAGACAAGAAATCCGCTCTTTTCGACCCATTTTCCCACTGTAATTCATATCTCAGTGTATAAAGTGATTTTTTGAGAAGATCTGTTCTCACACCGTTGTTGCGCTTCCTCGATACGCCGACACAGTGCTGGGACATTCTGGGGTGGACTGGTTGGTTGTTTATGTACCATCAATATATAAAAATATTATTTTTCTTGCGGGAAATACAGACGGCGTGAATATCCAGCCCACTGATCGTATCACTGGCACCCTCGGTTAAGCTCAAAAAATGTGCCGGAATATTTAAATCTTACGGGAAGTCACCCGTGCAATACATTTAATTGTAATCTTACTACTTCTAAACATAGCGAGCGTACATACTATGTTTTTGCTATCTCGTCTATGGTACAACTTGTTTCATACTTAGATCAGCACTCTTTAATGGGTCTAAGTATCTAGATTATATAGCCTGACGTAGTGTTTACTTTTTAATGCGAGATCGTGCTCATTTAACACCCGAAGGTTCCACACTAGTTGCGAAGTATAAATCGGGAATAAATAATTCTCGAACTGTTTATACTTGGGATCATTTAATAACAAATTATACATAAGCCATTGTAATTAGATTAGTTATGGATTAAATTTATAATAATCTTAAATAGAAAAGGTTGTCCGGTAATACCACTACTACTTTATAGAATATTATTGAACAGTGCTAGCACCTAGGGCTAGGCGAGGAAACCGGCCTAACAGCTACAACAGCCAGCTATAGCAACAGTACCGTGTGGAGACGGTCTACCTTCACCTTGTCACGGAGCGAGTGGTAGAATAGCAAACGGGTGACATCCAGCACCGGATTTTTTCAAGTGCATTAAGGTTAGGAGTACGGGATCGCATCGGGGTTTGTGGGAAGAAACGTCAGAGTGAGAGTTTTCTGTACACTTGAAGAAAAAGGGACGAGTAAGTGGCAGATGGAGGGCGAATGACACACACCAATGTTGATGTGAAGCTAAAAGCGGGGAGGAACTGCTGGTGGTCGAATTAATATTGTCTTGTGCATATATTTGTCGGAGATGAAGGATCTGTATGAAGAGAGGCAGACGTATCCACGAGAAAGAGAAAATTGTCCCAGTGTCATCACGAAGTCCAGCTAGTGACTCGAAATAGGAAGCACTTCATTACATCATGTTTAGTCGGATTTCTCCTAGTATCCGGAATTCGTGCTTCGATGCGAGAGTACAGGATCATCGTAATCGATTAGTTCCGTGGCACCCCATTCGCTAAGGATGATGTGGCGTTGGCAAAGTGGGTGAAGGCACCTATCACAGCCTTGAGAGGGACGTACAGAACACGGGGAGGACTGGAGCGTAATCCAGTGGACCAGGTGACTAGAAGACAAGGCGGAATGGTGCCGACACCCGAGAGGATATTTATTGTCGTCGAAGCGATGCATGGAAAAGTATCATGAGTACATACATAGAATATGGAGAAAGACAAAATACACTACGATATATACGGCATGTGTAAGGAATGTCCGCGCTGGGATGAGATTCCATCCAAACGATCGTCTCATACGGCGCGTACGGCTCGTGGCAGCGACAATTGCAGGCCTAGGGAGCACGTCTGGGTGTGCGAGAGGCGCGACCGACCGACTCGTCCCCATATGATATCAGCGACGAAATCGAGCGACACGGCGCGCAGTACGGATGCGTTCGAATTTCGGGCGGCGGGGAAAGGCAGGGTCTGCAAGACGAAAGGCGACCGTGAAGTGGAGGAGGGTGAGGACGCGGACAGTGGGGTTGTGCGGTGCGGACGCGCGAAGGTGAAGCGCGGAGGGGATGCGCCTGTCGATGGCATCGCTCAGGCATGCAGCGCAGAGCACCGTGCGTGATGAAGGGCGACGCCGGGATGCCGAGTATGGCGTATAAGAGGTGCGGGTTTACGCCACTTGCAAGGTTCTACGAAGACAGAAACGTTAGTGCGGGGCTCGTACGGATCGGGGGTGAGGGAGAACAAGGAGAGGACGACGAGGGTAGGGCCGTCGAGGGGATATTGTCGTGCCCACGTATCCCACCCACACAAACAAGCTGCACCCCGTCGAAAGATCGACGTGCGGGGTGCGCTGCTCGCAGAGAGCGCCAAAGGCGACGGCGGCAGCACGTGCGCTACGCAGCACGGTACGTTGACCGTGTGCAGCGAAGACAAAGGTGCCGCTGCGCTCGGTGCACGCGTGCACGCACGTCGTACTTGCGGGCGACACCAAGATGGCCTCCAAGGAGGGGCGGAAAGGAAGCGAAAAGGAGAGAGATAAAGGTGGGACCTACTCAGAGGATGTTGAGCACAGAGGGCTACCTTCATGATACAAAGAGACAGGCTCAGCAGTGTGGGGGTGGAGCGTGAGTTGCGAGCAGAAAAAGGAGACGGCGGGGCGTTAGGCGGGCGCGGAAAGCCAGGATATCGGCAGGGGAGCAGTGGCGAGCGACGAGCGACGAGCGGCGGGCAGCGGCGACAGAAGAGGCATGGCAGGCGCTCGCGGTTCGTGGTGGGGATAACGAAAGAGCCGTTGCCAGCGCGGCGATCAGCGTCGAGGGCGTTGCCATACTCGGGCAAACAAACGCGTCGCGTGAAGCGACGGGACACGATGTCGGGGAGTGGCCGGAGGGGACGTTTCTCAATATCATGTCAGCGGGCGATGGTCGGAAGCAGGAAGAAATTGAGCTGTATCAGTGAAAAATGTAGGGTGTGATTAGGGGATGGAGTAGCAAATAATGTAACAGCTATCAACGTAGCGCGCGATTTCAGATTTGAATTTTTTCTGCTGTGTAAATATTCGTTCCCGCAGCGTTGCGGGAACAGATGTGGCTGTGTTTTTTTTCAGTGTAAAGGGGATTTTGTTCCCGCAGCGTTGCGGGAACGGAACTTTTTTGGCGGGGTACACGATTTTCCGATAATGAAAGTTGAGCTCGGAGGAGAATGGTCCTAGTACCCCCTCCCAAAAATCTAGGTCATTTGGACAGGATTCCAGCTATGTAGCCAAGATCTATTGCCCGCAAAACCCAGTGTGACATATAGTGCACGATAAAATATTTTCCTTTATGTCTCTCTATCACTAATAGCAGCTGAATTAGCCCGAATTATCTATCCAAGTTTCAAGTCAATCTGTGCAAAACTCATTGAGATATAGGCAAATCGGTCGCGGACATCAGAAAATGCCCAAAACGGCAATTTTCTAATTCGCGCCTTCGGTACTGACATCGGCTGTAAATACGCTCACGCTGTATTCTTAAGTATTTTAAGGTAATTTGGTTACATTCCATTACGATCAATTACAGAAGAATGTTGCCAGAAGCACCTTTTACCAGTCTCTAGTCATGGTAGAAGGTGTATACATCACATTTCATTGGTTAGGAGCCCATATTTCCTCTATCTCGGCCAAAAGTTCACAATCACAGTTGGATTAGGTGGTCACATGATTTTGGTTGGTGTAACAGAAAATGTGGAAATGGGTGCAAACGTAACTCCTGGGGTACAGGAATGCTGTAAGAATGTTATTCTAACCTTTATCCAAGCACTTGGGTATGTCTGGAGCCCCATCGATTCAGTTCTGACTGGTGGGAGAATAATCGAACGTAATCAATTATATAACAATTAAATATGATTGGTTACAATTATATTATGATTACATTACATTACGGGTTGGGACCATATTTAATCATAATCTTCCAGCCCTAGTCAGGTAGCGAGCTAATCTGTTGAGCAGGTCGTGTTCGAGTCTTAGACCCATGGGCAGAATGGGGCTTCCTTCTCCAGCGCCGCTAAAGAGGCTGTCCGGTAGGCACCCGTAATGCACCGCGCTGCCGATTTATTGATACGTCTAGAGGTTTCAGCGCAGCAGCTGGGAGAGGGAAGAAAGATGACACGCCGTAATCCGCCCGCAGCAGCACCGTAGCTCGAACAAGGTCACGCACCATCAATGGATTGAGTCCCCACATCGCATGCATAAGAGCCAGTGACGAATTGAGCGCACGCGCCGCAGAGCCGCCTGGTGGCGAATGTGTGACTCCCCCTTGAGCTTCACGTCGATGACAACCCCGATCCACTTGACGGTGTCGGACGGCGCAATGACTTGACCATCGAATACTACCGTGAACTCGGAGAGGTCCCTACAACCCGGTGAGTGATGCATCTACTCGGTCTTCTCCTTCTCGAACGTGGCGCGATCGTCTTTAGCCCATTGCACGGCAATCGCAGCAGCCTTGTTCAAAACGGCAACGTTTTGCGACGGGGACTTGCTGGCGGTGCTAGAATTAGTGTCGTCCACAAAGCCGTAAGTCCAGCTAAGAAACACTGCGTTCCGACCCGTCCTAGACTCAGCTGAGGCTAGGTGCTGTAGGTTGTGCTAGATGGAGTTTGGTCGGTGTAGATCACTACACAGCCCCCCATCTAGGCGACTACACGTAATGTTCGTTTGGCTTCTGGAGTACCCAGTAAGGCCCCTAAACTCAGGTAAGTGTAGATGGGGGTAGCTTGCGGAAGGCGAGGCTAGCTCCCTAAACTCAGCTGCACAGACCTAGACTTCCCTTTTGAATGTTTTTTTTTGTCTTGCACATTGCTTGCAGTTCCATGGAGACCATCAAGTTTTAAGCTCAAGTTTCTCTGTACACTGGGATCCCCAAAATTCAGCTGTGCAGGGACTAGTTGTAGTGCGATTTTTGGACAGTTGCACCGGAAGAACTCGCGGAGCAACAGTTCCATTAGCTAATATTTTGAGTATCTGCATGCCTTCCCCCTGTTGTAGGTGGCTATAAGCACCTGTGACGGCCTACACAGACCCTCCCAGACCTAGACCGACCTACACTAACCTAGCCAGAGCTAGGCAGATCTCCACAGACTATGCTGTAGGCACCTAGCCTCAATCATCGGTGTAGCTACTTCTGGGTCCCTACAGTCAGGCTGAGTCTAGAAAGGGTCGGAACGCAGTGAAAGACGCCTATAGCCCTGAGCCGGCGGAAGAGGCGGTTAATGGTGAGTATGAACAGGATCACCGACAGCGCAGATCCTGGCGGGGCTCCCTCGATTGTACCGCGGAATCCGACGGTCCGAACGCCGTCGGTAACTACCGTGACGAGATGGTTGTGGAGAAAGGAGGCAACCCAGCGGATGATAGGGCGTGGAAAACCAAGGGCGGCGAGCCCACGAATGACCACTAAGTGAGATATGCGGTTAAAAGCACCCTTCAAATCGTAAAAGAGCGTAGAAACAGTGTTTCCCTGGTTGAGCTCGGCTCGAACACGGTGGATATACCCATCCACGGCCTGTGCAGTGCTGTGTCCAGGGCGGCCACCGTGTTGCGAATGGTCGATGAAGCCCACGGTTTCCGCATCGTACGACAGGCGATCCGCGACGAGGCGCTCGAGCGGCTTGGCAAGGATATGTTCGAAATTCACAGGGCGCCACGCCTTGGTAGAGGTTTTGTCCTTCTTGCCCTGCTTGTGGATCGGGGTCGCGACGTTGGCCTTGAACGGAGTAGGCTTGGCGCCGAGGCGAACCGATGATCTGAAGATTTCGCGCACCCACGCAGCGATTACCGGCCGCGCACGTTGAACAAATCCCGTCTACACGCCGTAACGGGCGGCGGCTTTCCACCGGGACGCCGATAATATGACTTTATCGATTTCGGAGTCCGGGACCTCCACGAACGCGCGCTCCTCCGTTATGGGTAGGGACTCTGCAAGACGGATGGGGTACATCTGCAAGGAGAGGGAGTGCTTCAGACGTGAATACGGAGGCAGGCAAGGGATCTTGCCTGTCCACCAGAGGCGGAAGTTCGTCAAGAGACTCAGCCTCCGAACGAACCCCCCCTCGCTTATCCCGGGTGCCGCTGCCAAGCTGGTCTGCGCGTGTAGCCGGCGTCACATCTGGGAGCAGTAAAGGTGGAACCTCGACAGCGCGACCAAGTATCCTGCCACGATCTGAGTGAGTGAGAGCAACATCGCCTGATTCGGGGTCACGAAAGGTGGGAAAGACGGCTGTGCGTTGGTCCTTCAGTCGATTGAGGGCTTTGTAAATGTCGATACATTCCAGCTCCTTTACAAAGTCATGCCAGGCAGCCTGCTTAGCGGTGGAGATCGCGACGCAGAATTCCCTTCGAGCCTGCAACCAGTCGGCGTGGGCGGATGGAACAAGGTATTTCTGGAATCGTCGCCGAGCCCTTCGAACTGCGGCCAGGAGCGTTGTGAGGCACGGAGTCCACCATCTCTTTGCGAGTGAGCACGGCCGGTGGCGTGGGTCGAGCCCTCAAGGGCCGCGAGGAGAACTTCGCACAGGAACGATGCCGCCTCGTCCAGTTCCGCCTGCATAGAGATGGAGGGTATCGGTCGCATATCAAGATGGTGGCGAAGGATTGCAAGGAACTTGTCAAGATCCATCTTGCCGCGGTTGAACCTGACTGATTGCCCTCGGATGACGTCGAAGTCGAGCGTGTAACGGATCGGCAAATGATCACTGCCAACGCAAAACTCAGGGTCAACAACCACCTCATGGACAGACATGAACAGGGAAGGAGAACAGAAACCCAGGTCGATAACGTTACCGGATATGTGGGTAGGGACATCTGGCGGTGTAACTAGGAGGAGGGTATATGAGACCAGAAGAACGTAGAACTCGAAATCTTCATTCCGTAGCTGGGTCTTGGTCATTGAGTCCCATAGGATGTGGTGCGAGTTTGAGTCCATAACGACAAGGATTCGGGATGCGGGGTCAAGCTGCCGGAGGACGCCACGGAGGATACCGACCCCTGCACGGGTGATGCAGCCATTGTACAGCTTCACGACGGTTACTTTGCAGGTTCCGAACGTAAAGTCGACTACAACGATGTCGCCGGAGGTGGAAAGGTCAGGACAAGGGCAAATGTTGTAAGAGGGAATACTTGATAACTTAACATAAATGGAAACACAGTGCTTTGGTGGAGATTCGGGGAAGATTAGAGCGTATCCGGGGTGTTCGCAGGTGTGAGCGGCCTCTTGTACATCAGGATAGACGAAAGCCGGCACGTACATACATTCGAGGCCCCGGCACATTCAGCTTATGGGCGGCACATTCGGGGCTGCAGCCGGCACATTCCCCGAATGTGCCACCCCTGAGCGGATGGCCTGCACATTCTGTTTGCTGCCATGTCTGTTCAACCACGGCACGTTCATGCCATCAATTGAGAATTGATCGCCTCGAATAAAAGTTGCACTGTCACTTTACCATCACATTACGAGTCTTGAAGGTAGAAATGCGATAGATAAATGCGCCAATGTTGTAAAAAATAAATGAAATGAAATGAACACCTCAGAGTGAAATAGCGGGTCAACGTCTGCAGTACATACAAAGCTCGAAGCGTATAAATACTAAATGACCCGGAATCTGAGTCATAGCTATCGTGTAGGTACGGCTACGCGCAGCGATGAGTAGTAGGTCAATATAACGGAAGCTAAGTAGGAAACAAATAGAAGGTACCAGATCAGCCGTTAAACTGGAAAAAAAAGGGAAGTGCATCACTGACTTGATAGAGTGTCCAGTTGCCAATCCAACAGCCAAGGCAGAAACACGATAGACAAAAAGCCATTAAAACGGAACTCTAACAGTATTGAGCAGTGGTAAACGTCTGGAGTCGATACTCATCACTACTGTTGAAATTGGAATCAGTAGCGGCGGTGTTTGCAATGATTTTGATTCGCCTCCTCAACTTTCTTCGTGTAACGCTCTTCAATCGCCTCCTCCGCAGCGCGTTTACGTGCCGTTGGAGCTCTGGAACACGCCGATGTTTCAGGGAGAATATTTCTCGCATCGACTTCGGACTCGCGGTGACCCGAAACGTCAACGATGTGTGCATGACCTAGAGGACGAAAAATTGGAACAATTTCGGGCAGCAGAGAATATAATAGAGGCATACCAAAGGCGTACGACAGAATTATTGTTCAACTCCCAGATTCGGGTGCATTGGCTTGCTGAAAGGTCGAGTGTCCTCTTCTGAGCTGTCGGACAGTGTCTGGTTGGTGAGAGACTTGGCGAGCATCTCTTCATCAACATTATCCGGAATTGTGTGACTTTTATTGAAGCCTCAAGTAAAACCGCTACAGCCGATGAAATGCTGGTGGCCACGCGATGGGCCCTAGTTTGGGTTCAGCAATAGAGTCTGACAACAAAAGAAATACCTCACGGCTGTGCTGACATCTGTACATGCCGAGGCGTTCAGATCACCAGCTGCGGGGAATTCCTTGAGCGCAGCAAGATCAATGCATTCGCGGTTGAGAAAGCGTGATGCGTACGAGAGAACCCGGTGTATATATCTATCCAGGAGTCGAGGTTGTGATGAGGCGGGTCATGGTGATATGTACAAAGGTGTGGAAGTCAATTAATCGGCGTCCCGAGACCCTGTCAATGCAGAGTTGGTCAGTGGCGGTGAGCTTCGAGTTGTTGGGTGCCATCGGTGGGCATTTTGATGCATGTTGGCGGGCTGCGTTGGCGGTGAGGGGTGGTGGTGGGAGGAAAGAGGCGGGATGCGCCCGGTGCAGAAAAGACACGTGTGTTTTGCTAGTCGGTGCCAAGCCGGGCACATTCCTGAAATGGAATGTGCCGCCCTTGCATTCACGTGCGGCACATTCGCTCAATGTGCCGCCTGTGCGCTGAATGTGCCGGGGCCTCGAATATATGTACGTGCCGGCCTTCGTATATACCCCTTGTACATGGGGTTCTTGTGTACTAGAGTTATCATCTACGGGAGTTCGTGCAGCCCCACCGCGTCGAGGGAGGAGATGCAGATTAGTTGTTGTGGATTTCTGTCTTGGTTCCTTAGAGGGATTATAGTCAGTTATCTAGCATTCAGCTCGTTGACTTCTGGTATCTTAGACATTTCAGTCGTAGACACTTAGCAACTATTTCAACGGCTCTCGAGGATATACAAGATGGTGGGCCCAGATAAATTTTGATGGAGGCAGATAGAGTTCATTAAAGGCAGATTGGGCGAGCTCGACAGATTCAGTGTTGTGGGGGTCGGTGACTGGTCAGTGACTAGTCAAAAGGCCAGTTTGGTCGGGTCACTCGGGTCACCCGAGTGGCATGACTTGGTGACCTCACAGACAACGGGGACGTGCCACGCACATTGCCGTGGACATGGGAGTAATGGCTTGGCTAGCATCGGTTAGCTTCGGCTAGACAATGCAAGGGCAATGCAAAGGTCAGGTCACTCGCGTGGCCTGACAACTAGTCACTGACTAGCCATCGACTGTCAAAAATGACTAGTCAGTTCGAGTCGCTGACCCAACAACACTGAACAGATGTCCATTTTGGGAATCTGCCTCACTTGATCAAACTCGCTTGTGGCAGATCAACCTAGGGCATCAAACCGTCTGTTTTACGCCCACGGGCGTAAGAAATACGCCATATTTTTCTTACGCCATAGCAAAGCCGGCCGTCGAGGTCCCATCTGTTGAGCCAAACGGGATGGGTCCCGTATTTACGGCTTTGGCAAGCTGATATGGATTTCACCATGTGTTGAGCCTAAATTCACTGTGTTTTTGACCTTGAGAAGGTTGTGAGAAGCAAATACAAGTGCTATTGGCCTCTGAAGAAAGTATTGCGAGAAACAGCCAAGCGGCCACAACCTGGACCACATGGAACGCCGGCCCGATTTGAAATCACTGATAGAGCATCTCGGCAACGAGTCTGCGCTTCTGCCGAGGTGCGACCCACAACTTGACGTTCCTGGGAAGTGATGACACCCCGGCATGCTATCGGCATCGTGAGCATGTTGAATTTGCTGGTTGATTTTGCATACCCGTATTTTACGCGTAAACGGCTGGTTACGGGGACCCGTATACGGGTTCACCCGTACCGTCGCCGTGCCGTTGGAGGTTGAACCAACCTCGCCGACGGTACGGGGGTGTAACTGTTTTTACGGCCCGCCGTTCCGTAATTTTACGGGACGGTTGTATGCCCTAGATCAACCGCTCGCCAGTTGATGTGACGAGATATTTTCCATCCTTCTCTTCTACCACCACCATTCTGACACTCCCCTGCAACGTTCCCAGCGCATTCCCGATGAATTCAATGACCACCCCCACAGCAAACAGCGTCCAGAGCACTTTTGGCCCACTGGCCGACCCTACGGCAGCGCCGAGGCCGTGTATTAGATTTAGCGGTACTTATATTTTTCTATCTTCAGTTTCTGCCCGGTGCTCTGCCAATCAAATTGTTCCCGCCAAAGCTCCACAACCAACACATCGGGCGTGAACTCGTTCGTGCAGTGGAGGGAAGGGGTCATCGCGCGAGCCATGGAATTTCTGGTGCCCCCGGACCGGCTCCTCCATCACCTGTGCCAGTCCGCACTGCACATCGATAATCCCTCGGCCTTCCAAGTCGATTTAGCGGCGATCCAGGAGGCTTCTGTGGGCGAAGATTTGTGGGACCCGAGTGACGGTAAGCCTTTCCCTCAATTTTTCTGAACGCAGGGAATAAATCGACGGTATTGATCCATCATTTTTTTAGACAAGTCGCTGGACGCACCGAACGACACACGCACTCCAACGGCCCCCGACGGGGCGTCGCATACCTCCCACCCACACCAAAAGGTAAGCCTCAATTTACCAATATTTCATATTCTTGATGCATCTTTTCTGTACCTTAGGGCCGTTCACGACTTTGCGCGTCCCGCTCTCGTGCACAGCATACGAATGTTTGATATCAAACCTCCAAAGCGTAAACTAGTAGTATAATCATGTTAACTGCCCGCACTGTTCAATTTGAATATTAGTAATTCTCTCTGCTCACTTGAGCCTACAAAGCACGCGGCATGACTTATAAGTTAAACGGCCCGGCCGCGGGAAATATGTAAAGTGCGACACATTAAGGACACCTCGGAACGTGTCGCGCTCGCCAAAATCCGTCGCACTGTCATTGAATCTGCCTCCATCAATTCTATCTGCCTCACATCGAAATCTATCTGGGCCTGCCATTTTGTCAATCCTCACGGCTCTAGGTGATATATCACGATCGCAGCTGGAAGAGAGATCCTGATGTACTGTAATCCGACCAAGTGTTCACCGGGTGTCACCCGTCACTGATGGTGTCCGCTGGGTAAGGTGTTCATTCTTTGGCAGTCAGCGAAAAGTACTGTGTATGAAAGTCCGCAGCGAATGCCGCACCCGAAATTTTTACATTTTTTGGCCTATTTCGGGTCACAAAATTGCAAGGTCAATGTCACTGGTACCAAAAGTGTTCAGTTCACAGGTGGCCGTCACCCGTCACCTGAACACTTGGTTAGATCAAGTACTACAGTAGCACAAAGGATCTCTCCCGAGAGCCCAATGATATATCAATTCTTCGCACTATGGCCTGCAAACGGAACATCGTGCTCATCGGCCAGATGATAGCGCCTGGGAACTTTCATATGTCTACCACCTTCTGCCATTGTCAGGTCGCGCAGGGAAACAAAAAACAAAAAACAAAAAAAACAAAAGATATATCTCTAGAGTAGACATCCAGGAAAATCTGCAGATGCAGTATGGAGTAAGACTATATCTCCTCTCCCTCTTTATAAAATTAAGCATGTCCGAAGCCTTTTTATACTCCGCTTTTAATCTATCATTCCGGCAGCTCGGATCAACGTTCTTATTTTAGTTACATCCAGTAAGTGGGAGCCGGCGCGAAGCGCCGGCGAGCGCTTGTATTTAATACAAGCGGAGGCAATCTCCATATCCCCACATCATCTGCGCGATAGTCACCAGCCCACCAATGGCCGGTGTCGCATAGATCATCCTACCCAGTAGCACGGCTTTCGGACTACGCAGTAGCAAGGCTATCGGACTCACCGGCTCCTGAGTGAGCTCCTTCCTCGCCGGTGTTTGGACCATGGATGCGCCTAAGAAGCCGAACCCCAACCACGTCATCAACCATACGCGTTGAGCGTGTGTGCTGTCGTCTCCCCGGTGGAACTTCGTGAGCCCGCCGATGATTGCGAGCGGGATCCCTGTCGCGATGCCCGGGAGCATGTAAACCTGGATTTTGGTGGAGCAGCGGTGCCTTGTTCTGTCGTGCAGTCGCCGGAACTCTCCGCAGGCACGGACCTGCTGCTTACGCTCCAAAGGCTGTCTCATCTCAGGATCCGCATCCTCCACTCTGTCCACTCTGTCCAGCACTCCAACCGTCCCGTCGAAATACGGCCGCCCGTCTGTGCCGAACCAGCTGTCGACCTCGTCCATGACCTCGGAGCGCACGAGGTACATCGTCGGATAGGACGGCGTCAGGACGGAGCCGAGCAGATTGATGATGGACATCATAGTGTATGGCGCCACCGTCAGGCCGAACGCCGCGTACCCGTACCGCGCGATTTGGTCTCCGCGCGCGCGATATAGCGTGAAGATACCATAGAATGTTTGTAAGATGGCGACCACCGCACGGGCGGCATTTTTGGAGGCCGATATTACGACGGCACCAGGGCCCGGGGCCGCGGCTTGGGCCGCGATTTGGTCTCCGCGCGTGCGGCATGAGGTGAAGGCACCGTAGCACGTTTGCAAGATGGCGACCACGCGGCGGGTGCGTGGAGATGCCAGGGGCGGGTGGCCGGACAGCACGACTGCGTCGTGGGGGACGACGGCAAAGTCGTATCCGGAAGGTAGTGCCTTCTCGACCCCGTGGATGTTGCGTAGGCGGCACGGCGTTCCGATGAGCTCCCCCCAAAAGGAGGAACCTCTTGGGGGATTCCAGGGCAGATATTCGGTGCTTAGCTTGGCTTCATCGTTGTCGCTGAGACGTGGTGAGTCCACTGCGGCCGTTAGTGACTCTGAGGAAGACCTCGGCTTCCACTGGTCGGTGCGAATCAACATGCACAGCGCCCCCGCCCGCGCTGCGCACATGAGATCGTTCTGGGCGAAGACAGCACCGCGAAATATCGCATCTAACCCCCGCACTATGCCCGCTGTCGGGAATAGGAGGGCCATCACCATTATGTAGACGTAGTCGACAAACTGTTCGCCGGGGATGGATACGACAGTCGCTGCGTGGGCGATGTAGTTGCCAAGGAAAAAAGCCAGGATGTTGGTCCAGCGTGTCGGAGTGCAGAGGAGAGACGGGTCGCCATGGTTTGAGGTACCCTCGGGCACGGGTATCGTCATATTAAAGGTCGGAATAGATAATGTCATAGTAGACAGCCGGCCAATGACAAACATCAACCCCAGAGACGGCGCCATTGCGAGAGGTTTGTACCAAGGATCCTTCAATGTGCATTATATACTTTGGGGTGCAATATATCTATAAAAGGATATAGTCTGCTTCTCAGCCTGACAGCATCCTGTCCCCTGCCCAACTCAATGCATTGTGCCACAGGATGACGGCGCTTATCAGTAAAACTACAGGTTTATCTTATTCCGCTCTGAGTCGGGAAGCAACCAAGGGTAGGAAAGATGATATGGAAATGTGAAGGATTTGCGCAGAACAAGACCAGAAAGTGCCTGGAGTGGTAGCGATGGATCCTCAACCACTGCTTTTAGCTTTGCATATTTTCCCAGGTCCAGTATGGGCGCATTTTTGGCCCTTGCGAGTCTGCCAATCTCAGGAAGCGAAAATGCATCCGATATTGTTTGGAGGCTCTCACGTACAGCATGGCCAATCTTGACAATTGCCGGGTTGGTGAGAATGGCACGCAATGAAGGTAGGATCTCACTCCGTGAAGTGAGTGCGGAAACCTAAGGTTCTGTGAATAAATGTGACAGAATGATTATTTTGAGCTTTACCTGAAAGACAATGATTTTATCCCTGGTTCGCAACTGAATGATTTCCAGATGAGGCTGTTTGTTTGCATCTTGGCCTGTTTTGATTGCGAGGGCAACTGGAGAAAATTGTGGTGGAGCGATAATATCTGAAAGAATATCACTTGCTGCCTCCTCAATTTCCATCGAGTCCGTGAGAAAAGCAGCAATAATTTCTGAGTTTCGGGGAAAGGCAGGAAGGTTTGTCCACTCAGTAATTGGCTCAACATCCTTGGTCAGTGAACTGTTGATAGACTCGTGGAAAGACCGCTCCACTGGGAAGTGTAAGACTTTTGGGTGGCAAAAAAAACAATTTTGGTGGCTCACATTGGGGTGAATCTGTGTAAAAAAGCTGAGTTGGTGGGTGGTTCGCATTCTTCAAGCCCTCTTGAATCCCCTCAAACACATCTTGGACAAATCCCAAAGACTTGGTTTGAGTTAGAGAGTGTGCTCGCACCTCCTCAAACTCGTTCATTATAGTATAGGCTGCATTGAAGATTGGTTGACCCTTCAAGTCTCCCATGTACTTGACAACCTAAAATAAAATGTGGGTTTAGACAACAACAAAAAAATTATAAGGCAACACAAGCCTGGAATGTATGATCCCCAGAGGCTACAGTCAATGGCAATGATGCAATATAGCGTTCAATGTAGATCCGATATGCAGTCACAGTACAAGTACTTTATTAGCTCATCTTAAGTTCTAGGCGGTCCGAACCGAAATGAGACTTAAGTTGTCACACGACTTAAGTTGTAGCTGGTGCACTTTATAGCCTGTATATACACTGCACACGTACCTTTCTTGGAACTTAAGTTGTCTTGGCACTTAAGAAGTCGGAGAACTTAAGTTGTCTTGCTACTTAAGAAGTTGAGGAGCTCAAATAGTCAGATAACATAAGAGTTGTTATCTGACTACTTAAGTTCGCCATCGTAGTTCAGTTTTATACATGGTACTTAAGACTCGAGTCCCAAACTTAAGTTCTACTCCAGCAGTGCCCACGGACTTGAGGTCTGCACAAAGTTCAGTCTACGCACTCAAGTTCCGCTACGACTCAAGTTCTGGCACGTATTTAGAACTGAAGTTCTGCCGCTGGAAAGAATCAGCAGACTCCAGAGTAAGACAGAAAGAAAATGAAACTTGCACGAAGATGGAAATAGACACAAGTGCACACCGAGTACAGTATTGCAAGCTGGTAAAGCTTGAAGACACTGGATTTAAACATTGAGATGAAAATGAAAATGAGGATGAAAATTAAAAAGATTGATGACACGCGAACGCACTCGGAGGTGTCATTCACGCGGATGAAAGACGCTGGTGGCCACCAAGTCAAATCAAGTAATGCACATTGCCTCCCATAGAAAAGATAGAGAGTATGGGGGAAAATGCATGGTCTGCCACCCTTCGCTAGCCTGAGCCACCAAGTTGTGAGCAGACTCGAAGGCCAAGGCCGTATCGGCACTGATGCAAAGTCGAGGTCAGCCTTGGACACACAGTCCAGGCAATGGTTGAGGAAGGAGGGAGGGGTGGACAGTGGCGTCGATGAAGGTGGAATTCAGGATTGAGAAGAGAAGGGATCAGCATGACCCACAATGGGACGCGCGGTGCAATCAGATCACCGTCACGGTCTCGTTACCGACCATTCTGTCAAAGTCACGTTGCCATCGCTCTCTCTTCCTCCGACCATCAACCCTTAGTCTATGCCACCAGTGCTCCTCGTCGTCCCACCCTCTTTTCAGCCTTGGTGAGTCCGATCTATCTGTCACCATATATCCCTCGTACCCCACTCGCGTCTGAATGGCTCGATGCTCAGTGGCATTCGTGGCAACTCGGATCCTACTTCTATAACGCTCGCTCATCGCCCACTCGCCCGCGCTCCCATCCAGTTCTCCGAAGCCATCTGGCGGCGCATGGCTCGTCCAGCTGTGTCATTACGAGTACATTTGACTATCGCGTGCCTTCTTCTCAAAGTCTGCTGGCTTCTGACATGTTATAACATGTGGGATCGTGCTGAGTGACAAGAAATGTGCGCTGAAGGAGGTACGTATCCAGCTAGATCTCACCATTCTCTGTTCACTGATCTGCTTACGACACCAACGCAGTCCACATTCCCCACGCGAACCATGCGCAGCCCGACCGAGAACTCCAAATCAAAAGAACGGAACGAATGAAAAGAGGGATGAGCCAAGGTGTGTCACTTTCCTCTCCTTTTCCTTCCTTTCCTTTTCATCCCCCTTGTTCCTTGCCCTCCCTATCCCTCCCTCCTGCCTCCTGTTCCTGCTCACTGCCCTCTCCTCATTACCCTGTCCCAAGCTGAGTAGTGTCGCGCCAAGTACATATGAGGACAGGGGTGCGAGAAAGGAACAGCCGGTGACGTCGCGCATGCACACCGTGCTGACGAACACGCATTGGCATTGCACACCACGGGCGAGTTCCCAGTTGGTGGCATGCTTGCGCTGCTCGTCGTTATATTAGCCGCAATGTAACTTAAGTGCTCAATTCAATTCATTGCATTCAGTCACATATATAACTTGAGTGTTTTAGTAGAACTTAAGTCATGGATGGGACTTGAGTGGGGGGAGAGGGGGGAAACTGAAGTTCCATATAGATGGAACTTGAGTTGCTCCATCGCTGAGGGGTGCCTATGGCCGCGCTGGCACGCCTGAGGGAGAACTTAAGTTCCGAGAGGACTTAAGTCCTGAAGCGGTTCGGACCGCCTAGAACTTAAGTGAAGCTCCTTCTATTTCATCACAGTATCGGTGAACAGGCCCTTGAGGTAAGAGACAGACGGCAGAGCTCCTGCATATCCTTGTGGATCGTTGAATGCAGAAAATGGAATAACATTACTGCGGCCATAGAAATCCGCAGCAGCAAGGTACATTAGCTCCTTGTCCGCATGAAATCGATGCTGAATCTCTGAAACGAGCTCGGAAAATGGAGCAGCACCAAATCGTGCAGCAAATGTGTTAGACAATTGTGACATCATTAGTTTCGAAATAGCACCACGTGCGGATATGTATGCTAAAGAAAATTAGATAGCTTGTGGCATGATATTCAGGAATATTTACCTGGGAATGCAACTTGTACAAACCGCGGTAGCTGCGCAATAATGTGTGGATCACTACCTTGATGGTTTGTTCCGCATCCTGGTGATTTACTCCGTCGATCATCGCAAACAAGACGATTGGTGAAAAGGAAAAAATCTTCTGGCATGTCACGAACTCGGCGTGCAACAGGATTATCATTGAAGCCTTGCTCAAACAAGCTATTGATGGCCATAACAGAAAATCATAGGACCAACCTTTACGAGACAAAGGCATACCACAGGTGCATTTAAATCTGCTGGGACAGCCAGGGAGAAGGTGTGGCAACCACACAAAGATTTTGCGATGATATAATGCACTCGGATTGATGGATCCTCCTTTCAGAGCAAAGACAGGATGTGGTGGCCTGTCAAAAAAATCACCCCACTCATAACATAATGGTTTTTTGTGAATATCGATTTCGCTAGTGATTCTCTTCTTTGCTGCCTTTAGTTGGTTCGAAAGCACACAATTTTCATCATCAGGAATTTCAGCTTCCGCTGTGTCTGTGGTGTCCTCTGTGCCTCCAGGTGAGTCATCGCCAAGACTGTCATCAATTATATGATCTCCAGCAGCTATGTCTGCATGCTCATCGTTCTCATCGAGGTATGAGATTTCTTCATTGAGGCGAGCAAGATCAAATGCTGTAATTTGAACCGAATGGCCTATTATTTTGTAAATAAATGTGCTAAATCAATGCTGAATCAACGTACTAGAACTAACAGAAGAAGAGATGGTTGTTTCAACTGTAGGTGGGGATTCTAGAGCTGACCAAAGTGAGGATCTTCCTGCTGGCATAATTGTCTCTGGTTGCCGAGAGGAACAGGACGATGGGTAGTGTAAGGAAGAAAAAATGGTGCAATTGGGAGCCTAGAGCTGCTAGCTGAAGGGGCTTGGGAAGTGTATGTGATAGCTCGTTGCCGTAGTGGCGGCATAGTTGTAGTCCCAATCCCACCCAGAAGTTGTGCCTTCAGTGTTTTGCGAGGTCTTCCAGCATTCTTTCGAGCACCACCATGTTTCCCTTTAGGTTTCTTGCTATTCTTGTCTTGATTGGATGGGCCAGGCTCGTCGCTGTTGCTGGGTTCCATGACTGTTAATATTAGTGGACGCGTCGCGTAGTATATGCCAAAACAATCACAGCCATCCGGATCACACGGGATAAGCATCAGACAGATCAATCATAATCAATCAGATCAATCACAATCAATCACGAGATGTGTTCCAAGTACTTGTTCCTCCCCTGACACCGTGCATGAGCCTTATCTTTTGCATCTTTGGCGTCTTTGGGGAGACGCCAGAGACGTCAAAGATGGATTTTTCCCGAAGACAGACATCTTTGGCTAAGTAGGTCCCTTTGTCTCCCACAAGACAGACGTCTTTGCAAAGACCGCAAAGATCGACGCGTCTCTGTAGGGATTGCACTCAAAGATCTCAAAAGAACGATTTGAAGCAGCCAAAGAACAGTATAAAAAATGTATATTCCAAGATGTATACCTCATGTATTAAGCAGATGCCTCGTATCAGTATGCGCATGTTTGCCGATCACCCTAATTTGTCGTTTCTTTCTCATCCAGCTGTCTTCTCCCTTCAAATTCCGTTGTCTCGGTCGCCTCAAGGTTTTTCTCTCACGTTTATTTTTCAACATCATAAATTACCTTCAGCCTTACCTTTTCTGTGCCGCTTTTATTACGTGCAACTCCTTCGGACAAAACTACATTCCGGCGGGCTCCACCGCTCAAAGACCACACAAGAGACGCTCCGCTTCTTTCCTTCGCACCCCATCATCCCCCACTGCCAGTCGTCTATGACTGTGTCGGGTCTCGATTTTACATGCCCTGATCGCGCCAGTCTGGGTCACAAATGGAGGAAGCATCCACTTCGATCACATCCAGTGCAGCGCCAGGCCTGGAAGCAAACTCAGTGGACCACTCACTTCCATTCTGCTAGCACTGACATTCATTTTTATAGACTTTCTCCATCAAGCACCCGTTCAATAACTCATCCATAATAATGCATCTCATCCACCGATGGACGTAAGGTAAGAGACATCCACATTATATATTCGGTCGCATTAGATAACCCAGCTGACATAGGGGCTGGAACAGTCGAACATTAGAAATAGTATAGATATAGGTAGCAGGTTCTCAGTGCTTTTTTCCTTCCATAACAAGTTCCCACTGACTGAGCCCGTGTGCCACCATGGCGTCTTTCATGTGCCAATTGACCGGTATTTACTTGCAGGATGCTCTACACCCATAAAGCGACAGCCCCGGCCTCCATCGCGCACGGCCGTCACCTCTCAGGCGTATCCGGGGTTTTGATATATCGCGAGCCTCTGATTAGAGGAAAAACCCGATGTATCAAACATTCTAATTAGAAGGCTTGCGATATATCGCATTAGAGGCCTACCTCTTTTAGTAGGCCTGCCACGCATGCGCTTTCCCATCACACGGCGGTGTTGGACCGACAATTGGACGTCGGAGCGCTGTCGGGTGGCTGTACGTCCCCCGCCTTGCCATTTTAGGTATTTTCCACCTGTACCTCCCGCGGGACAGGGATTGTCAGCATATGTAGCATGGACATAAAAAAAGTTTTGCTTAACTGCGTAGGATGTCTTGAGCCCGCATTGATGCACAATGAGCAACGCAATGTTGCACTAATTTTTTTTTTTTTTTTTTTTTTTGGTGGTACGATATGAACCAGACAACTAACGATAGGTTAGCCTCGGGTTCCGCAAGAGTGGAGGACAGTAAGACCTCCAGAGAGTGTAAGAAAGGGTTTCCACCCCCCAAGGAAATGCGTTACGCACGAAGCGATTCGCAACAGTGTGGGGCTCTGTACCATTTATCTATTCCGGCCTCGTCTCCCTACGGGTGGGGACGGTGATCTACGTGATCGCATTGGCACAATACCCACTAAAACCTCGGGGTCTCTCAACCAATCTTTTGGCATTTTATCCTCGTCGAGCAAGGAACCCTTCCAGGTGTCCAGTACCAGGGAGGGGGCAAGAGAGTACTGCTTGCCGAACTTAATCCTATTTGTGAGAGCTCGGTCGATACTCAACCTCTCATTCATCTGTGATACCCATCTATTGTGGATTTCATGTGCTGACGGGGCTTCACCATCTCGACTGATGACGCACTCGCAGCGGAGCTTCCAAATGAGATAAAGTGACTCAGTGATAAGTATTCTGTAAAACCGGGCAGTAGCAGGAGAGTTCTTCCCATTTTCGCCTTTAAAATTGCAAGCCCGCAGCCTAACAGTGTACCCATGGAGAGGGCAGGCCATGTATCATCCTTCATTAGCCAGAGCTTCTCGGCGAGCTTCCATATTTCTGCCTGGCCCGGGCGTGTGCACTGGAGAAGGATATGTTCCATGGTCTCGAGAACACCACAGTGTTGGCAATTTGCGTGATCCTCCATTTTTGGGATATTGGACCAGAACTTTCCGATGCGGTGTGCACCGTGGATTGTTTTAATGTTGCACTAATTAGCAGGTGATGTACACTATTTGTTCCTGTTGATCATTCCCTTCTGTCCTCCTCTGCCAGCATCCTTGCCACCACCACCGGGCTCCCTCGTGTCTACGGCCTTTGGAACTCCACCCAACCTCTTTACCATGTCACACCTACCCCCAAACTCCTCCGCTTTGCCCCAATGCACCCACCTGGCACCGCATTTCGTTTTCATTCCCTGCGCTCCCTCCACTTCCACACACATTCCCGCCGCCCGGACCTGCCCACCGATATAACTATGTGATTATAGCTATACCCCTAGACCCTCGTCCCGGCTCACACCTCTCTGGCTGTCCCTGCGCGCCCGCTGCGCCTTTTATGGCTCCCACGCTTCTCCCCCGCTTCCACGGTCGTTCCTGCCGTCTGTACCCGCCCATCGGCGTCTCTGCATGGTTGGCCCACTACGCCCACACATGCACCCCGCTTTTTGGGTCCCTGGCTGTCATGGTGCGCCTGCTGCACTGTTTTTGGTTTCTGCGCTTCTCACCCGCTTCCACATGCGCTCGCTCTGCCCGTACCCGCCCATCGGCGTCTCCGCACGGTTGGCCCACTACGCCCGCACGTTAACCCTGATTCTTGGGTCTATGGCTGTCCTGGTGCGCCCGCTGCACCGCTTCTGGTTCCCGTGCTCCTCTCCGCTTCGACATGCGCTCCCGCTGCCCGTACCCACCCATCCGCATCTCCCTGCGGTCGACCCACCACGCCCACATGTTCACCCCGCTTTGCGGGTCTCTGCCTATCCTGGTGCACCCGCTGCACCGTTTTTGGTTCACACGCTCCTCCCCCGCTTCGACGCACGCTTCCGCTACCCGTACCTGCCCATCGGCGCCTGCGGTCGACCCACCACGCCCGCACGTTCACCCCATTTTTGAGGTCCTGGGCTATCCTCGTGCGCTCGCTGCACCGGATTTGGTCTTTCCGCTCTCCCTGCTTCCACACACGCTCCCACCGCCCGCACTCACCAATCGGCACCTCCCCGCGCTCTGCTGAGTATGCCCGCATGTCCACCGCGTCTTTCAGATCTCTGGCGGTCCTGGAGCACCTATTGCATTGGGCTTTGTTTTCCTGCCCCCTCTCCATTTCCACGCGCGCTCTTGCCGTTGGTACCTGCCCATCGACAATTCCCCAAGCTAGATGCCATGCTTCAACACCTCTGCCCCTGATTTCAGCATCATAGCTGCGCTGGGGCATGTGTTTCACCAGGTTTGGCCACAGGTTTTTTTTGTCTGTCGAACAGCTCAATCTTGTGGCTCGAGCACAGATTACTCGAGTATAATTTATATATTTACAGTGTCTTTTATCCCATTACAAGTAATCCATATGTGTTTTATACTTTCTGAGTTGATGCATTGAGCACAATCCGACTACCGACCCAATCTCGGTTTTTAATGTTTTAGCAAATGGCCACTGATCGAGATACTACAGACTCTTAATAGTAGAGTAAATGAGACATAGATGGACTGTTCAAGACATTTTCATGCATGTGAGAAATATTTCAAATATTTCAATGTTCGTCGAGGAACAGAGTGCAATCACTGCGTTCAGGCCCCTGTAGGCACACCCTTGCCTACGTTCGTCTACGCTCGTCTACGTGGGTCAAAGTGCGTCGATGGCTGTAGGCAAGGGGACATCGACACAGCATTGCCTACGTTCGGCTACGTTCGGCTACGTTAGCCGATGTCACGTAGACATACTTCGCCTAAGTGTGTCTACAGCCGTAGACACACCTTGGTCCCCCCATTTCATAACTCCAAATTTGATATATACATCGGTATAATCCCACTATGTTGTCTACATTGGTCTACTGCAGTAGACCAACGTAGGCACATGTAGACCAATGTAGACTCACATACACCAACAGTGTCTACATGCTGTAGGCACATGTAGGCAAACAGTTTGTCTACGTGTTGTCTACGCCGGTAGACACAGTGTGTGCCTACAGGGGTCTGAACGCAGTGAATCATGGCTATTACCATACTGAGCTCAGCCGTGTAAACGAAGACTTTTTCAAAATTTTTTGGAACACTACCTTCCTGTCCACAGAAATAATAGATTTCCGACACGGTTAGCCTCTCTGACCCTTTCTACGGCGCCCAACCAAGGGAGAAAATATTTTTTGGGTCCAAGCAGAGCAGATTTAGGTTGTAACTGAGATTTTGGTTCCCTCTTTCCATAAGTTTTTTTGCATCAGATTGTTTAATTGGGTTCCCCGACCTCTGATATGGTGTCCGAACATAGGGGAAACCTTCCCTTCGTCTTGAAATCAACTAATTTGAGCTAATTTTTTATTCGGTCGTTGTACCTGCCCATAAGGGTTATGAAGTCATACTATAGGTATATTAGTCTGTGGTCAGTGAAATTATTCGACTGAGGGACAAGTAGCAAGATGAATCTGTAAGAATCAGAGAGAGGATGTGCTGTTCTCTCTGTAACTGTCTTTTGAGTACACTCTTTTTGGATTTTTTTTTTTGTATTCACGGGTTTCATTTGTAATTCTAAGATCTTCTCTGTTGTCTAATTTTATCCAAAGTGCCCCAGAGCCCCGAACGAACGACGAACTTTCTCGACCGAAAGCGGAATATCACTTGATCACACGTGTGACATCTCTCTTTTCCGCTTCCCACCAACCTTCCTACCGGACGACTTGACCCCTTGACGTGTCTGCGCCGTCTAATGGGCATTCCTTGAACGGGAGACTAAATCTCAGATGTAGAACTGGCCTGAGGTCACTCAAACACCGGTGCCTTGCTGTCCGCGGGGTTTTTATTGGTTACGCTCTTGCCTCACCTATCGCCCTCAAATCACCCTTCAAAACATCGACAGTTGCGCAGGGAACACCCCATCCTTCCTATCAAGAGTACAGTTATGCTAGGTGACTCCTATGTCCCTTTCCTGTCGGGATTTGAGCTGCCCCAAACCAATTCTGTGCACGTCATCAGAGGGAAAGAGATACCGATGCAAGGGTGGCGCGTGCGGGGGCCAGGGGTGGGGTGCATGGGTTATGAGCTGTATGGTATGTCTTACTTCCAAGTAGTATACTCACCTGTGGCTTCGCTACCTCCACAGGTAATTTTTCGCTTGGTATAGGCAAATGCGGATGGAGACAAGCCCCAATGCCTGTTTCTCTCAGCAGGCTTCATCATTCACTCGCAGCCGGGAGCGCCACTCCATAGCGACGGCCCAAAGCTTTGGGAATGCCACCCTGATACCCCATTTCTCGATTGCACCCGATCTCCGCAAGTCCTCGAATGATTCCCCATGGCTCGGTACAAGGCTGTAACGTACTCAACCATGGAGCATCAAGGGTGATCCAGGATAAGGTGAGCTCTCAGTGCTTTTTCATGCAAATCTGACCATCGCTCGGCACCACAACGGACGGGAAAGCATTCGCACAGCAGACGCATTGAATGACGACACCGCTCTCGCCGGGCACGGACACGAGCTGCCCGATCCCGCTCTCTCCGCCATCGCTAGGCACGCGACCAACGGAACTGCACCCACACAGCAGACACATCGAGTGACGTCGCCGCTCACGCCGGGCATGGCCACGAGCTGCCCGAGCCCGCTCTCGCTGCGCAGGGAGCTGTCTTGGCTCAGAGCTATCGCTACCGGCAAATGCCTCCCACGAGTGTGGTCGCGCGCGCGTGCACGGCGTATGCTGCGGGGCAGGAGAACGGGGGCAGATGTATTTTGCGTGTAATAGGCTGGGCAGCCTGCAACCCAAACTAGGTAAGCCTCTAACGCGATATATCGCGATCCTTCTAATTAGAGTGTTTTATACATCGGGTTTTTACTCTAATTAGAACCCGCGATACATCACTCCCCCAGGATCTGGACCACCTCTGACTCGGATGTGAATTCCATTTTTGCTTCAAGGCAGGTATTACCCTTACTTATCTGATGCCAATTCATTAATTTCACTTGATTGGATTCTATTCAAGGGAGAAAGGCGACTATCTGGTGGCCGCCACCGCAGCGTCTTCCATTCTCTGGTACGTGATTTTAATATTTTATTCACGGCTCATTTCGATGCTTAGATGTTCGTGCTGCACTCGAGGAGCAACCTGGGAGTCACTATCGCCGCTTTCTCTTGCCCGGTATGATGCCTTTTTTACCATTTGTTCGTTGGCTGAATATTCAGTCCACATTCAGGAAGGATGTCTGTCGAGTCATCGATGCACTCGAAACAACGAACTAAAGACTACCCGACGGTTCGCCATCGTTTTTTGCGCTCCGGTATCTGAGCTTTTACCGTTTATTCCGTTACTGACTGCGCAGCATACTAGGTCTTCGAAGTGTTGCATTCCTAGCACGAACCGCCACCTCAGACTCGGATCGTGAGGTCAGCCCCTTCTTTTACTTGAACTCCCTCTACATGAGCTAGGACCATTCCCCTCCGAGCTCAACTTTCATTACCGGAAAATCGTGTTCCCCGCCAAAGAAATCCCGTTCCCGCAACGCTGCGGGAACAAAATCCCCTTCACACGCAAAAAATTCACTACCCCTCCAAATCTGTTCCCGTAACGCTGCGGGAACGAATATTTACACAGCCACATCTGTTCCCGCAACGCTGCGGGAACAAAATGCCCAAAAAAAAACACCTCAAAAGATCGGGCCTTGCCACAGCATTGTCACATCAGTCACTGTGTCACACGGCTTTTTCTTTCAATCTGTCGACTACTTCGCCCAGCACACCATACACCCGGTGTGTCCCTAGTACTTCTAATACTTATAATAGCCGCTCTAAGAACCATTCAGCCCGTTACACGCCGCTCTTCGCCAACGATGCTCGCCGACTTATAACACGGTGAGCACGGTACTTGGCAGATACCACGCCCACTTCTAAAGCCCTCCGCCCCAGCCCTACCATCCTCCCGGCTGTTCCTACGGCATTCAGTGCGTGCCCGCCCGCCGCCGTGGTACGCCCGAGCTCACCAACTTGTAATACCGCTCTGCTAAAGTAGAAGACTTGCCTTCAGCGTCCGAGCACCCCCATGTTTGACCGTTTCACAGACCACTCCCCAGGAGCTCGTGATCGCCAGTTTGTGCTCCAGGTGCGTGAGGATTGTTTTTGACCGATGGAAGACAGTTGTCTTCATTGCCTCGAGTAAAAAGGACCTGAGCTCTTCACACGCCGAACAGTCCTTACAGCCGATCTTCTGGATCTGAGCGCTGCACACCATCTCCGGAGGCTTGTCGACCATGACTTTCTCCGCGAAAGTCTGGACTACTGCCGTGACGAAGCTTTTGTACGGTTCCGCAAAAAGGTTCTGGTTCCGCTCCGCAAGGTACTGGGTCAGAAGCGGCAGGAAAGGGGAGAGGGTATCTGAGACATGCCACTCCGAAGTAGCATCTGATGGTGGTTCAAGGAAGCGGGATAGAAGATATTCGCATTCCTTTTGTGCGTCAACTTCGAAACAGAACTTGACGAGACTGATCATTTGGCCACTCCGAGTCGCTTCCCCGGCGCTCATCCCAAAGGAATACAGACCCCACGGGATTGTTGTGTTGGTCAAGGACGGAGCGGAAAACGCGTCAATTACGGCGTGGACCACTGTCGCCATGATATCGTCCTGCAATTCCATCGAGATAGTGTCTTCGTTCTGCTCATGGGGAAAGTCTTTGACAACTGCATGAGCAAGCGCTTGCAAAGTTCTGAAATCGCGAGCGGCGAGGCTATCTGTAGTCAATCTAATAACAAATAAGCATGCAGTCGAATAAACCCGCTCAGCGCAATCGTGGATTACCTGTCTTTCAGCACTGAAATTCCACCGGCCTTTTTCGCTGCCATCGTCAGGGTAGGTAAATAATGAATTAGGTGGCACGGATCGACGGCCACCCCCGCGGATGTCGTCCATCCACGGGAAAGCATTGCCTCAATCGCGTCAACGAAGAAAGGTCGGAATGTGGCTTCAAGCTCCGGGCGAGCCCCCAAGTACTGAATCAGGTCAGTGCACAGCTGCGTGTAGTACTGCCATGGCGGATAAATAGGGCCAAATTCCCCGCGCCGAACGGCGTCTCGCATGTTTGCGAAAATCTGACCGCAACAAGCCGCGTTATCGGTGTCAACACAAAAACGAACCAGCGAGAAAATTGCCGGGGGGTCCATTGAATAGATGCGCCGATGACCGTCTTTCGTGACTTTTCGAGGGAAGGCAGGGAGTTTCTGCACGACTTCGGTGATAACGTTCGTTATGAGCTTCCGGAGAATGTCGGCAGAGGGGAAATTGCGAGTGACAGTCATCTGGAGGTGGAGGTGCCGTAGAAAGAGCATCCACAGCGTCGCCGAGATCTTCTGGGCACTTAGTTGTGGGGTGATGCTGCGACGAATTAATGGGTAGCCGATTACTGTGAATACTCCTAACTCACACGTCTCGCAGGAATTCGCCACCACGGGGAAGTGAACGTTCAACCAATACAGGAAGGAAGGAAGCATCAATCTTGCGGAGGGATCTGAAGAGAGTCTCCTCGCGTGTGCTGCACCATGCGGAGAGATAGCAGGAGCGCATCGCCACCAGTGAGAGATTCTGAAAAAAAGTTGGGAATCTTGAGATATTAGTGCTGCAAGAGACACGCGAGAAACTTGGGTACACTGTCGCCGGTGGACCCCTTCCACGAACGCAAGATGCTGTGCAGCCTCCGATGCACGGCATCCATATGTGGAAGCCCCAGACGATCTTCGCCATTTTTCGGAGTGTATACGATGTCATATATGAGGGACAGTCGATGACCAGATACTATGCTCGACTGGGCGTGTTTCACGCCAGAATACGCCGCGACTATAGACGTCATGCGCCGGCTTTGATAGGCAGGATCCATCGATTTGACTTGGCGAGCGTGTCGGAGTTTCCCGCCCTCATGGCGACCTTGTAGAATGATGATGAGCTCCCCAATTTTGCTGTTGGCCGACGGCCCGGTTTTAAAGACACTGGAAGACGTGAGCTCCCCTGCGGTAAAGAGGAAACTAAAGTATGTCGCACCCCGTATCATACGTCGTTCTGAAAGGACGATTTAAATGACGCCCGCATAACGTTAATTGGATATGACATACTTTGAGCTAGGTGCCTGAATCGCCAGCTTGTTCAACGTGAATGCGAAGCCGGCGGCCTTGGACCCAGTCAACGCCACCACAGCCGCCGTTCCAGCCGTGTTTTGAACCCAACTATCCCATCCCGGGTTATCGAAATGAATCTACATGCTCTCTCGTTTCTTAAGGATAAATTGGTCAATACAGGATACATACCTTATCTGCCGACATTGCCCAATTTCCCGCCTCATTGTCCAGACCATAAATAGATTCAGAAGCCGATACAATGGCCTGCGCATCGCGCTCGCCGAGAGGGAGGCCCACTGTCCCCAGACCATCGAGCTCGAGGCACGGATTTGGTGCGACACCCATTGGGTAATTGGCCGTTACTGCGAATTCACCGTCGAATGTGAACCCTTCCTTCAAAACAGCTGAAAAATCGGCCTGGAGAGACGTAAGAGAGATTTATTGAAGCGGCTTCACCAACGTTGGAGGACACACCTTGATATCCGTCGATGGAACGATGTGAAGTGCTGTTTGGACATCACCGGCTTCAAGTTCGAAGCCTTGGGCGTCATCGTCGGATTCAAAATCCGAGAGTGAATTATCAGTCGTCGCATTGGCTCCTGGTCTCGATAAAGTCACACGCGTGATGCCTGAAGGATTTAGTTGGGGAGGGCCCGGCTGCGGCGGTGGCAAGTCTATGTCTTCATACATGTCGAATTTGACCGCAGGGAAGCTAGGGAACTATAAAAAAATCAATTTCAATTTCACACATGCCCCAGTTAGAAGAGGACGTACCCAGAGCGTTTCCAGTTTCAAGCGCACTTCAAGGGTCGTGTTGGGCACAAAACAAAGGCGAATGCGTGACAATAATGCACGTGGGAGATCTGATCAAGCCGCCGCCAAACAAGTCACGCACCTCTGGTCTCGAAGTCCAAACCGTGATTTTTTGCGGAGTATGTATTGACTCTGACTGTTCTATATTTGATTCGCGAAGCGTACAAGCAATAGATATCGAATACCCATGCTACCAATCAGGCCATTACAGGTTGCAAGTTAACGTTGCAAGCTTGAACTTTGCAAGTTCCAACCTTTGAACTTTGCAAGTTCAACCAAGTTGCATTAATTGAAGTTATTGGACAGTTCTCGCCACTCGCGACTCGCCTGGCCGCTGGCGACGACCTTCAGCGAGCTTCGAAGGCTCGTGTCGCGGAAAATAATTCTGAAGTTATCCCTCACTGGCAGTGGAACTGTTGGTGGCCGGTTTGGTGGCCGGTATAAGACTTATACTGAACAAAATAGTACTCACTGCCCATGACGTTACACGTTGTGGCTGGCAATATTACTTTCATATCTGGGACGGAGAAATTCACTGCACGCGGAACATCCACCGCCCTCAATACAAGGTAAATAAACAGAAACGAATATTTTGAGCCGAACACGTAGATTTAACGGCGATCTGGGGATTGCCGACGGCCTCCCGGATTGACAAGATTTTTGGGTTTAACAATTTCCATGAGACAATCTCTATCGCTGCAGAGCTGTCATTCACATTGTGCACACCTCTACCAATTCAGTCGGACATTCCACCCAGACGAATAAGTGAAGGCGAGACGGAACCATATGTGGATCGGTCGAGGTCTCCAGCACCCATGCTACTGCTGGGACCGCAGGTGAACTCTCCGGTAAATCAGCGTCAAAGAGCGGAGCTGGCTCATACCGTTTCGTCGCGCTCTGCGGGGATCTGTGAGGGGAGAAAGACGGCAGAGAGTCGAGAAGATAGGATGGGTAGGCACGCCGAACCACACGAAGGAATGTTTTTTTAAGGAGAGTTCCTCTCAGCTTGATCCAACGAGCAGTTGGAATCAGCCAAGCTATTAGTGGAGCCAGGGGAATTTGGAACGGAGAGTCGGGAGAAATCACAGCTGATACAAGCAATGAAATGTATGCCGAAGACCCCAGAGATGTCAATGCAAGCACGATGAGGGCGAGCGAAATGTGAATCGTCCACAGATACACTGAGAGAGCGGAGGCGAAGAGGAGTACTCCGAACTGGACGAGCAGGGGAAATAGCTGCATTATTGTCTCGAATTTCCATTTGCGTAGACCGTCCAGTTTGCGCTGGCGTTCGAAACAACGTGCTTCTATGGTTCCTCTCTCGCCTGCTGCCGAGTAAAACATCAGCCACTGTTTCCCAAGCACGGCAAGTAGTGCAGCGAGGAGTGTGGATCCTATCCCTACTCCACAAACGTAGCTTAAATAGTTCCTACCCATATAATCCCCCGGATGGCCCCCCCCATCCGTTACCCCTTTGGGCCAAGCACTTGAGCCCAGGTCTCCAAATCGGGTTAGGTACTGAGTCATTTCGGAGCGGAAGCACCAGAATGACTGACTGCCGGAAAACCTTCAACATTGAGGGGAAAGAGGGCCGCTGATGAATGACGGTGGCAAGGTGATTGACTATGCGGTAAAGCGCACGAGGACCAGCGGTACGGTATCCCTTTATCACAGTTGTTTTTCCAAAGCTAACTATTATCAGTGAACTCTCCTGGCACGGTTTAGCCCGTTTCATCGGATATTGGGAGGAAGATTCTTCCTCACAGTTCCGGCCTGCGGTCCCACATCAGCCCAACGACTAAGATATCCCTCCATGTTGCCTCCGTGACCGTTGGGGTGGTCGATGGCCGGGTGGCTATTGAATGGGACAACAGCAACAAATGTGAGGCCGTATTGGACGATGAACCATGCGCTACCGGAAAAACCAAGAAAGTATATCGTGTAAGTCGTTTATTCGACCAATTTACCGGCACTGACTGATATTTAAAGATAATGCTTGGTGGCAAGGCCTATGTTGCCAAACGGTTCATCGAGATCGGGAATGGCAGGGATGTCGTGTCGATAGATGAGAACACCGCCCAGCTCATCAATGAGATGACACGTCTCGCTGAAGGCAGATACTTCCTGACAAAGTTCTATGAGCGGGCAGAAGAAACTGGCACGCAGGTCTCAGCTGGTACGTAAGAATTAGTATGCTCGCCAACATGATTAAAGGTTGCCACTCTAGATTTCATGTTTTCGGACCGCCTCCTTGTCCAGGAGATTGTTGGGGACTGCGCTCTGACTCCCGCTCCAGCATCGGGAGTCCCCATGTCGGTATTTTTGGATGCGACATCAGGAAATCCTGACAGCGCCGTCACTTGGTTGCTGGAGCCATTGCGGGCTGCCCCTGTGGACCGATGGAGCGGCACGCTCGAGCATCCCATTCATGCAGACAAGGCCGGCAAAACAATTGACCCATTTATGCACTTTGCATACAGTGGCGACGGAAAGTTCTGCACGCGGCCGTTTGGGGATGTTCCTGGTCCGAATCATTTCAAATAAGATGTAGACACCTGCATTTAGCATTTCTGGGAATTTATATGTATTTTAATCCATACCTTGCCGGTTCCGCTGGCTTGTAATAAAAAATATGGTGATTTTCCGAAAAATCGTCTTTTTCAATTGGTCACTTATTGGGAAATGGTGAACACAGCATGAAAGTGCTCTGAAAGTAGACCCAAATGATGCCTTGGTTGGCCTGAATTGATGTAGGTTTGGGCTCACAATGTGTTGGACAAGTCGGCCATTTTTCGTGTTTTTTCCTCTATTATGAGCAAAAATGCCAAAAATGGCCAACTTGCACAGACCATTGTGAGCTCAAATCCCCAACAACTTAGATGAAAAAATATATGGTTATGATCGCATTTATGAGTACTTTCAAGCTGCATTCACCATTTCCCAATAAATGATCAATTGAAAAAGTTGTTCTTTCGGAAAATCACCATATTTTTATTACAAGCCAACGGAACCCGCAAGGTATGAAATAAAATGCATATAAATTCCCACAAATGCTAAATGCAGGTGTCTACATCTTATTTGAAGTGATTCGGACCAGAAACACCCCCAAACGGCCGCGTGCAGAACTTTCCGTTGCCACTGTATATCTACAGCCAGCAATCCCTGGTTTTTGCCGACCTCCAAAGTAAGTCACCACAATTGTCCAGTTTCCAGCGCATTCTGATCAGCGGTGACAGGTACGAGGGGCCGCGCGCCGTCTGGAAGTGGAGCTTCAATCTTGTTCGATGCTATGACTCACACGCTTTCGCAGTACGTCAATTGAATCTCATGAAAGCGGGCGAGAGCTGACATGTTTGCAGAGATAGTGGCGTTGGGGACCACGGTCCTTCGGGGATAAAAGCTATTCTCGACGGGCACATCTGTAGTGCAATGTGTATCGGACTAGAGATGGGGGACGAGCATAAAATTGGAAGCAACGAAGGGGAGAAGGAACTGCCAAGGAGAGGAAGGCGCAACTTGAAGCGTTTGGCGAAAAAACAAGTTTACGATAGTGATGACTCGGAACAACTGTATTTTCTACTCAATCGGACGAAAAAGGGTGCATAAAGAGACTACGAGCGATACAATAACAATCTAAGTTAAGTATGTACTGTCGCAGTAAATACAAGTGTACGCTGCCCCTCCACGATCCGGTGCATTAACCTTGCATTATGGAATAGCACGACCGCGAGCTCGCGCTCCAGCCTGCCGTCGACGTTCCCCATCAGAGTCTGGTGTATGAAGTCGTACACCATGCTGTGCAGGAAGTTTGTCCACGGGAACTCGAAGAACAGGTCCTGCATTAATCGTTGAGTGTTACGACTGCGGATATGCAGGACGCGCAGCTGGGCAGTGTGAGACAATGATGTTCCTACATCCTAAATCACTCACTTAACACTGGATTATAATTAAGAAAGAAAATGTAGCGGACAGGATGGATCTGAAAATAACTGACTCGCAGGAGAAGAAGGAAAGCTTGTGTATTTGAGTTCAAAGCATATAATATATTCTAATGGTCCTCGTCGTCATCCTCGTCAGAAGCCTTGCCACTTCCCACCTCGGTTTCTTCATCATCATCAGGCGACCCAAGACCAAAGAGTCCACAGATGCGAGGGCACTGATGTAAAGCCTTGACTGTCTGAGAAGCATCGGCCCCCTCATCGGCGTGTCTCCGTGGATTAATCCTATGGGTGAACGAATGAATACCGCCAGATAATAGATCTGAGACTGCGTACTTCGTGTCATCTTGGGCAAGCACATCAAAGATCAGTTTGCCATACTCTCCGTTCGACATTTTCCCTGGCGCAACTGCGGTGAGAGACGAATCAATACCGATTAGAGTATCATGGTAAATGAAGACATACTTTGATAGTGGGACATGACTTCGTCGGTACGGTATTCGTTCCAAAAGAAGTGTGTGAGCGCAAGTAGAGTGGCATCGATTTGTTAGGTGAGTGAGCTTGAGGCTTGAGAAGGTTGCACCGATCCTGGTTTTACCATTGTAGCGCTGGATAAGCCAGTGAATCTGAGGGATGGCGCTAACAGACACATCGTCTGGGGAAGTGGCCTGGTACTCGTCTTGTGCGGCCTTCAGTGTAACCGCAGACACTCCCGATGCCACCGAGGGCAATGCAGCATTGTCTAAGACTTCGGTCGCGCAGAACGTTGGTTGGACCTCGAAACCTATATTAATTTTAAAGTTGGCGTTGAAAATTGAGGGTGAAACCAATATGCTTACCATGGTGAATGTGATCCTCGAAACCATGCGTTTCGGCCGCCGCAAAGAAGTGCTCCAAAGCAAGGGACATGACATGAAGCCAGAAAATGTTGCGCTCGATGTTGTTGCTGTTGCTGAGAAAATCTGCAGCATTGGTTGGTGCTTGTCGCCATCGTTTAGCAACGTAGATGACACCGTCAGCCTCCATCTACGTAGCCAAGTCGTTAGTGGCAAGAGGTTAACAGCAGCAACTGCACGTACCTTGAATACTGCCTTATCCTTACCCACAATCATTGGATCGTTGTACAAACGAGCTGCGAGCGTCACCAGACCAGGCCAGGGAAATAGGTGAATACCGTCATGATCCTGGAAGCCCAGGAATTTTAAAGTGACTGAAGAGAAAGGGGGAGTGGCCACCACAACCTGGCTCATAGGCAAGTATGAAGAGGTCAGAGGTTTGGACAGAGCTGGAAATACAGATTAGACTAGCACTAAATGAAGAGAAGTAGAATTCACCGTGACGCTTAACCTCAGGCTCCTCAAGGGAGTCAGAAACGCGGCGCTTTCCTTTCCCCTTCCGGATCTTGTCGTCCAGCAGTGGGGGCTCTATCCCGTGATTTCCCTTGAACTGTGCGTGGTTTAGATAATTTTTATGGGAATGTGCAGTGCGATACTCACTCGGATAGGGTCTATGAACATGGCAAGTGCAATCGCCGGCTGGGCTGTCACCTTGAATTTTGGGGGCATGCGCAACAAGGTTGCACTGTTACGGAGGCGGAAGTGAATGTCGTAAAATTCACCGACGGTTCCGTATCCACTGCTCGGGTGGAAGCTCAAATTGCCATGCCACCGAATAATCACGTCCCGACTTGAGGCAAATTAGTACGACAAAATGAGACCAAGGGAGCACATACGAGCCCAGGCTGACTTGGGATCGTGTCTCGAAGCTCGCATTAAAAGCTTGAAGAAGCTCTGTGATTGCATCTCGAGACAAAAAATTAAGACTGTTTGTCGGCTGTCTTGACAGTGGCACAACATACCTCCAAACATTGTACGGTCCGCGAAGGCGCGGGAGTTGCAGCCCAGCCATCCTATGGGCTTGTTGATCTGGAGATGGAAAGCTTCGGTGCAAATGGTGATCATTCGCTCTCCAGGCGTTCGCTTGACCACAGGTGTTAACACTTGTCATTGAGGCGCTGAATGGAAAAACACTTGTAAGAATGCACGGTAAAAGGAAATGAAACAAATATTTACGGTGCTTGGCCTTGGGAAAGTGCTAGATTCTGAGCTTGGGACGCATTTTGTTGTGAGACCCTGCTCTTCTCTAAAATAAACGTGAGTGGCACAATTTTCCAGCGCAAGTATTTCATCACCTTTGCGCAAACAGCTCGGACATTTTTCGTTCTTGATATACTGGCCCAAGGCACCACATTCTGCACACTGGGGAATGGACTGGAAAATATAAGTTAAGCATACAAGAAATACAAGCCCCCACATATATCAATTCTGGTCTTCATTTCTTCGCTGGTGGCATTGTCGAGGCCCGCGCACTTGCCACAGAGGCCCAGGGCTGTCTTGTCAGGAAAGTAGCCATTGCAGCCTTCACCCGGGGTGCTGCTGCAACAGAGGGTAGTATCGATCATCGTTGTAGAAGAGAAAGGTGGATGAGAGAACGGAAAGAGATGTTATTTACAGAATAAATAGCTGCTTGGGCTTGCCTGAATAGGTAGTCAATGCAACACCAAAGCATGTGCTTTAGTGCGGCCAGAATCTCAATATAGTAAGTTTTGGAGATTCAGTTGACCGGGGGTGCTGAAGTATTGAAGGAGGCCGCGACCGCGACCCGCGTTTGTAATTTGAGGTATGATGCGTAGCTTAATGATGCATGTGCTACCGTTAAAGCTGTTCGTTTCAGACTCGGAAGCACTTAAGACATGCTAGGAATGCTTTTTTTTTCTTTCGAGGAACACAGTAGGCGACAAGACAAGTATTAAGTTATAGCGACCAGAATCTTGCAGATCAGATTGTTGAAGAAAAACATAGATTTGAGCACTGGCGGGCTGAAGATATGGTCGGCATTAGTGTCCTCAATCCATCCGAGTCTGTATGGTGATCCAGCGAAGAGCCTCAGATAGGTGAGCATTTTGGAAAGACCGATAATGGAAAGCGTGGAATCACGTAATGACAGACGAACCGCGACCAATCCGCCGACCATAGCCTAGGAGAAGAACTGTTAGAGTGATTTTTATTTGAATCAAAACTGAGTGAGCCAAAAAAAAAAAGTTCTAGGGCTGATTTGGCCGCATGCGCGTAATATATTGAAAAAAGCTTGGTTTGAGCCGTAAATAGCCATAGGCACAAAATTGGGCTAGACAGGTTGTAGTATCTACCGGTCGAACTGGCGCCCTAAATCCAGGGAATGCGGCACGAAAAATTCGAGTTACAATGGCCAAATGTGGGCTTAAATCCAGAAGTATACTTAATTCAAAAAGATTTCCTCCGACCGATTTGGCCTCATGGGTTGCCACCCGCGCAACTATTGGCTCCTCATCGTACATTGTGTTTACGCGCAAGGAATGTCACGTAACGGCTGTGACCAATCTCCGACCCTATGCCGATTGCCGCCTTCCCAAAACCTCTCTACTAACCATTCGCCGGCCAGTTTCCGGCTGGCCAAGCCTAGTCCACGCCGCCTTTCTCGGGTCGCTTGCTTGCCTACCACATTGCCGAAGGTCTGCTGATGCTAGCTCTACCTTGGGTTATTTCCTTGAAAATTTATGGTGATCTGGTTAGCTGCCCTTTGTGCTTGTCGCAACGGTTGCGACAGGACCTAAACTCACCTCAATTTTATTGCCTTGAAAGTTTGTCTGGTAATTTGGTGGTCTAGGTAGCTACCCTTTGTGCTTGTCGCAATGGTTGCGACAGGACCTCAACTCACGTCAATATTATTTCCTGAAAATTTACGGTGGTCTGGTTAGCTGCCCTTTGTGCTTGTCGCAACGGTTGCGACAGGACTTCAACTCACCTCAATTTTATTTCATTCAAAGTTGTGGTGGTCTAGTTAGCTGCCCTGTGTGCTTGTTGCAACAGTTGCGACACGACCTAAGCTTATCTCAATTTTATTTCCTTAGCAGTTTGCGGTGGTCTGGTTAGCTGCCCTTTGTGCTTGTCGCAATGGTTGCGACAGGACCTAAACTCACCTCAATTTCATTTCCTTGAAAATTTGTAGTAAGATGGTGGATTAGTTAGCTACCCTTTGTGCTTGTCGCAGTGGTTGCGACAGGACCTCAACTCACGTCAATATTATTTTCCTGAAAATTTACGGTGGTCTGGTTAGCTGCCCTTTGTGCTTGTCGCAATGGTTGCGACAGAACCTAAACTCCATTCATCTGAATTTTATTTCCTTGACAATTTGTGGTGGTCTAGTTAGCTGCCCTTTGTGCTTGTCGCAATGGTTGCGACTGGACCCAAGCTCACCTCAATTTTATCCCTTGAAATTTGTGGTGGTCTGGTTGGCTGCCCTTTTTGCTTGTCGCAATGGTTGCGACAGGACCTGGACTGAGCTCAATTTTATTTTCTCACTGAAAATGTGTGGTGGTTAGCTTTCCTTTGTCCCCGTTGCAATGGTCGCAATTTTATTTTCTTCCTTTGAGAATTTGTACTCTAGTTAGCTGTCCATTGTCCCTGTCGCAATGGTTGCGACAGGACTTGGACTGAGCTCAATTTTATTTTCTCCCTGTGAAAATTTTTGTGCTCCAGTTAGCTGTCTTTTGTCCCTGTCGCAATGATTGCGACAGGGCTCAGACTGAGCTCAATTTTATTTTCCTCTTTTGAGAATTTGTGCTGTAGTTAGTTGTAGTGTGGCCTTGTCGCAATGGTTGCGACAGGACCTGGACTGAGCTCAATTTTATTTTCTTCTTGTGAAAATTTGTGGTGGTTAGCTCTCCTTAGTCCCTGTTGCAATGGTTGCGACAGAACATAGACTGAGCTCAATTTTATTTTCTTCCTTTGAGAATTTATGCTCCAGTTAGTTGTCCTTTTCCCTGTCGCAATAGTTATGACAGCACCCAGACTGAGCTCAATTTTATTTTCCTTGGAAATTCATGGCAGTGGTGACTAGGCCAGTGAGTGCTGTAGCTGTTATGTAGGTGTCCTATGTGGATGTTGCAATGGTTGCAGCCCCCAACTGCTACCCACTGCAATGGCAATGGTAAATCTGCCACAAGTTGTTACATCAATGTTCTTCCACTATGATGATATGCTGCGGGTGGCAATGGGGGGTGCTGGCGCAATTGCGCCTTCCAGTCACCCCCACTGCCCCCGCAGCACATCATCATAGAGGAAGGACATGTTAAACCTTGGTGTGACCTAATCCTAGGTCCAACCTTAAGTCCCAGGCCTAGGGTTAGGGTTAGAAAAACCTTGAACTCCAGGAATGCTCTATAATAACCCTAACCCTAGTCGAGGTAGTTTTCCTCCTGATTGCCTCAGTAGGCCGTAGGACACTGCCTTGAGAGACATAATGTCCTAGATCAGCTCACGATCACTCCTACAGAGCCTCACTGGTCCGAAATTCATATAGCATCTTTGGTACCGTGGATCCGGGCTGCTATGTACGTATGCACCATTTCCATATTCGAGAAAGTTCTCAAAGCAGTCCAGCGTTGTACAGTGGCCGTTTTTACATCATGATATTTTCCGGACAAATGCGTCTCTACATCTTGTTTCTTTGATACAGACTGATTTCTCAGTGCCAAATCTCCAGCACGTAAGCCCGTTCTGATCCCTCCTCTATACACAGATCTCAGAACTGCAGTGTACACCGCAAATCCTCACTCCCTCCAAGAGTTGAATACACTGGTTTAGTTTACAGTACGGACTGTTTTTCCATAGCCGGTAACTGCAAGTGGAAAATTATGTCTAGTAGGCATCTGACGTGGCCCTTCAAGTTGTTCTCGTCACAGGCCAGGCTAAATGGACCTCCCGGCTGCGCTGATACTGAGGAACAGGAACAGGGAAACAGTGAGCTGTTCAGCCAGCCGAATACGTTGAAACAGTAGAGCTTGTGCGGGCGCTCGTCTACAGTATACAGTGGCCATTCTGTTATTCCACTCAGTGAATGGTAATTGACTTTTGCTTTGGTCCTGAAGTCTATTATCTGACCTCCGCAGAATGATTTGCTCTTCCTTACATCTCATTTACAGCGTATACTGATCGCAAAATCGGGAAGAAACAAAAGGATATCCGTTTGTCCTTTCATCTTCAATATTTATGCTCCGGTTTCGGACTTGAAAACGCGAGTCAGATTCAGTTTCCTCTACCGTTATAGGGCTCACGGACCGGTCCGGCATCGAAATCACAGACACAAACATGCAGGTAAATTCTCATTGGGTGTTTTGTGCACGCTGGAAGAAAATCAGCACTGTCCAAGTATGATCGGCATGTTGATTTCCTGGTGCATTTATTTGGCTTTGGGTCCATTTTGCGCAACCCAGGCTGTTCCGCGGCCTCCATGTGTGTTGGCTAAGGCTGCATGCCGTGCTGGTCATACCGGTTTTATGGTCCCGTACGATGGGTAGCCGATCCGTTCCGCCGAGAGCGCTGGAAATTTATGAGGGGACAGTTTTCAGTCATGATGGCCGAGGGGTTTGTGGACGGCAAGCCCAAAAATCTCCCCCATTTTAGGGATATTCTAGCTGAGGTTGCGGTGTCCTCTGCTGCCGTAGCTTTTCATGGCGGGGTATAGTGGTCTGCACTGTTTTATACGCATCCGAATTTTTTCGACAATTATCCACGAACAGCATTCAAATGTTACTCTTGTCGTTTTTACAAACACGGGCAACCTTGCACGGCATGCAGAAACATTTCCGACTTCAACGCAAGGATTGTCTATGGCAGTTTCGAGTGCAACATTAACGCATACATCTGTGGTGAACGCGCACCAGTATCCACCCGTCGATCGCGACGGCCTTTCCGTTGCCCATCCGGTTCTAGAGAGATTTTATTGATCGGTACGACGGGACGGATTTGGTTGTTCTGGTCCCATCGAAACGACAGCCGTGCCCATGACAGGCACGGCGTACAGCCCTAGCACTGTTGGCGCCGCCTCCAAGTTAAATACATTCTTCCAATTCTGCCCAAAGTCTGGTCCTGCTGTAAGGTTTGTTCCATTTCGTCACACACCTTGCTTGTTTCAGCCTCTACATCCTGTCATTGCAGCAAATTCAATACGCCCACACGGGTCGCCTGCTGATGTTATTCGATTTCCGAGTATCGCATGTGCGGGTCAACGCCTTTCTGGTACGTTTCACTCCTCTTGACTTCCTCTACAGTATGTCTTTCTCTTGATCCCAACACATCACGGAGTCGCCGACCTCAGTGGCCCCCGATTCCCATTGCATTTTTCGCCATTTGACAAGTGGAGATGTCACGTCAACTACTGAATGTCGTGCCTTCACGTAATCGCATACAGCGCGCTGTAAGGTGTCCAAGTTCTCTGATTTTGTGCGTTCCTGCGAACAGGCTCATGCGTTGTTGGTGAGTTATTTCTCTGGCTTGCACATTCATAATGACATCTTGATTGGTTTTTCCGTTTTTCGCCCATCCCACGCGGAACGCGCTCGGGACGTGTTATTGGCGCGTCTGATGCCTACAAACATTCTGCATCCACTTTCTACATCCCCATCCCCATCATTGCCGAAACACGCGACTGGCGCGTTAATTATCCTCTTTTCTATTAAGCTTCTCTGGCCAATTCACTCGGAGATTGCCTCAAGTCTACTCCATTTTGCTGCAGGTGCTCTGCAGCTTGCACTTCTACGGCTCCAGGTGTCTGCTTTCCTATCAAATTCCCATCTCGAACTATTGTGCTACTTGAGCTCAAATTCAGAATACGTGCCCTTCATTTTCAACTACGGGTTGCGCAACTAGCATTTTCAGCCAGTAAGGCCGAAAGTCATCCCTGATATTAGTCCTTTCGGGGCTAAGGTAGGCGCCAGCCACATGCCGCCGACCCCATGTCACATCAGTCACAATCGTCCAAATTCGGAGAGACCCCTGATTTTGAGCAAAATTAATTGAATGTAGAGGATTGTGGGACACAAATAAAGAATCTGGCTCCTAGGAAGTGTAGTCATACATTGTGTGCATCCGATGAAAAATTATGGGGGCGAACGGGTCAGAAGCCACGGACTAGATGCAATTTTTGTCATGCTTCAACTGCCGAACACGTAGTGTGGGGCACGGGTACGGGTACGGGTACTTTGAGAAAGTACCGTACCCCAACCCGCCAAACCCGTACCCCCAACGGGTAAGGGTACAAACCCGTACCCTTGAACCCACGGGTTGGATGTGATAAACCCCCGGGTATAATCCCGTACGAGTCCAGACCCGCGGTGTTACGAAATCGAGTGTGATGAAGCGCACAGTGAATTGTGTGACTAGTCATGTCACAGTAAGTAAGAACCCCAAAAAGGAAATGATCTGATGACGAGTAGGCTAAGGACTTAGTCGCACAGTGAAGGGAGAACAAAATTAATTGACATGATTTGCCGTGATAATAATCCATTTTAACGCACGCCCGATCCGGCCCAGTGATAAGGATCGAATCGAACCGTGACTGGCAGAACTATAAGTGGAAAGGATCGAATCGAGCGCCGCAATGAAAGGGCCTGTCAAACGGCAAAGAAATTCGAGGATTGAAGGGGTTAATCCAGTCAATCGGTTCAAGATACTGAATGATAGAGGCCTGAAGGGTGGTTTGAATTTAAGTAGTGACAGTTAACCGACATTACAGCTGTATCTCACTCTGCGCGAGCTTTCTTTACCTGCCCTGCACCATCACTTTGATCTTCAGCCTTACGTTTCTGTTTGCCCTTCTGCCGAATTCCCATCAACTCCTCAATCGCCCCTATGACATCCTGATCTCGCACGAGGTCCTTCTGGCTCCAGCTGCCGAAACACAAGAACTTGCGGATAGAATTGCCGGTGAGACGGTTGCGGGTGAACGAGAGGAGATGGCGGCCACGGGAGAAGACACGTTCAACTGCTGTTGACGTTGCTGGAGATCCGAATTAGCAATGAACGGATGATAGGAAATGTACTCACAAGGAACACTGTGGTAATCAAGCGCCATCCGTGCCAGCTCCGGCCAAATATGACGCCGTTCCCACCACCACTTCAGTGGTTCCGTGACGCCAGGCTCAAGCGGCTCACTTAGGTACTGCTCCAGATGGTTCCTCTCCAACGGGGTAGAAGGGAGATCAATATCAAGAAGGCCAAACCAGTCTGAGGCCGATGCGTCTGCAGTATTGGAGGACATACTCGCCTGTACTCATGGTAAGCAATTGACATGACACCAGAAATGAGACTCACAGTATCACTATCAGCAATTTCAACCTCATCAACTCCGCGCCCAGCCGCCAAGTACGTTTCGTATTCCTCCGATACAAGATTCTTTGCCGTCGTGATCCATGCCTCATCCCACTTGCGGGATTTGAAGTATTGCAGTTTCAGGCTAGGATGAAGAACTATATACGAGCACGTTAAAAAGTTGATCAAGTTGAAGTGAAAACACGTACCCATGGCAATGCGATAGACATTGGACATATCTGTTGCTGAGTAGTACTTGTTCATTGTCGCCTTTGCCAGCCCCAGCGCCTTTCTGATCGAGGGGTGGACAACGCGTTTGGTGCGAGCAGAAGGCTGAGTCGAAACAATAGTTGTCGTAATGAGATCATCGACTTTATCCATGGTGGTAATGACGTTCGCGATGGTGCTTTTGTTGTCCGAGGAGAATAGAAGTGTCGCCTTCTTGAAGATCTGTCAAACTTAATGTGAGTACAACATAAAACGTCAAAAGAAGCACATACCTCAAGTGTGTGAACCATATCCTCGACAATTACCCAGTCCTCGTCTGACAGCTCATACTTGCAGAACGGCAGATTACGATCAGCAGTGAAAGCATTGAAAACCTCCTTGTACTGCACCGCGACAACAAGCATATCATATGTTGAGTTCCAGCGTGTGCGCACGTCGCGTGGTAGGAGTCGCACGGCCATATTCTTGGTTGTGCAGGCTGTGCGCCAGGCAGGTAGCGCCTTCGTGGTGGAGTGAACCAGTGCAAACGAGAAGTTACGAATCTGGTCAGGGATGAGTTAAAGCTGAAGGCAGGTGCCAAAACGTACCCGAGAAATGACAGATTTAGCTGCCTTGGTTTGAGCAACGCCTTGTCCGCCTCATCCAACTCGTCCCATGCATCGTGGTCCTCCTCATCTACCACGGACTCTGTATCCGATGCATCCGCAAGATCAGGAAGCGACTCATCATCTTCCAATTCTAGAGACAGCTCCGAGGCCATATCACCATCATCCAAGTCTGCATCGTTGTCGTCGTCGATGGCCGCTCTGCCCTTCTTCTTTACGGCAGGTTGGAACGGACGAAGGAAGGATTTGACGCCGAGGTTCAGGGTGTGATTAAAGCAACGCACATGATTCTCTGGCTGAAAGGTGTTGTGTGCACTATTGCCGAGAGCAGTGTTTTGGGTATCGTTCACCGTTGCGTTATCACCCGTCCATGCAAGCATCTGAAAGCGTGAATGAGTACCGTAATATTCAACATAATTGAGTCCGAGAAACATACCTTGTGCTGTAGACCAAAACGCTCCAGCATCGCATCGAATTCACGGGCAAGAACTTCGCCAGTGTGAGACTGAGAGGTGGGATTAGAATGTGAACGGCACCAATATTGAATACGTACCTCGGGGACCTCAAAAACATCGAGCAAAAAGACAAGTGGCTGGCCCTCGTGTTGAAGATGAACCGTCCATGCAACGAAGGCCCGATGATTAGGGGAAGTCCACGCATCTGTTGCGAAACTGAGCCGACTGTTATAGTTCTGTTTAAAGAATACTGAGAAGGGGCCCGAGGCAAGAATAAACAACGTACATTGAGCAGGTTTACAATGCGCTGGGAGCAACGGTTGAACGCAGCGTTGAGATCACGGCCAATAGTACGGCGGCTGGGTATGGTGTGCTCTGGGCGGCCGGCCAAGAGCAGCTCTCTGAGTTCCCGGTCTTCCATGATCCTGAATGGTCGATTGGCCTCTGCAAGCCAGCGTACAATGTGGGCGCTAAAACCGTTAGCATTTGGAAAAATGCAACACTATAGGGAACATACCGGAATTCGGGCTCCGTGTGTGCACGGTGCGACACCTTAACTGGACGCTGGCCTGTGCACGCAAATGAAGCAAAGATGTTCCCATCACGAGGTGAGTTACTGGCACCGGCACTGGTGAGGCGGGCCTTGACAACATCCTTTCCCCAGCAAGTCTCAGCATGTTTCTTGAGGTTCGATGTCGAAGAGCGATCCGAAGCTGGCTGACCATCGAGCTTGGTTTGGTACCGATGGACACCTTTAAACCCTATGTTGCGGCATAAGCAATAAACATAACAGAACGACAAAGAGTTACGAAATACACATACCAGAGCGCTTCTTGCAACCACCCGGTGGAGCGCAAGAGAACTGCTGGAAGATGCGGCCATTCACTGCGTTCCGACCCCTTGTAGACATAGGGTCTGTCTACCCCCGTAGACGAAGGGTAGACGGGCCCCTTCGTCTACCTATGTCTACACTATGTAGACACGGCTTGTCTACATAGGTCTACATCTGGCGAGGTTGGTCTACGTTGGTCCACGCACGTAGACCGATGTAGACACACATAGACCGACGTAGCTAAAATGCGGAGCTACTAAACTTAGAGCTCACCAATATGCCTACGTGACCGAGGGATGCAGCATTATGAAGGTGTGTCTACCTGTGTCTACGCTATGGACGCACGTAGACAGACGTAGCCGACGGGTAGACGGACCGCGTCTACGCCGCGTAGCCGCATGTAGTTGCATGTACACCGACATCTCGGTGTACACATACGTAGCCGGACTTAGCCAAAGATCGATGCATGTCGCCGCATGTCGCCCCACGTAGCTCCACGTACACCTGGGTGTGTCTACACGGGGTGGGAACGCAGTGATTGTCGTCCTTCTTTGTCGCGACATACAAAGAACTGATAAATTCCAGATTTCCAGTTGGCTTTAACATCGTCTGCAGGGCCATCAGAGTGTGGGCATAGAATAACGAACGAAAACCATTGCTCGCCATCAACCTCTCCACCACTCGTACGTGAGTGTACACTGATAACCTCCTCGGCGGAGGCAGATTTCTTTCGTCCTGTGACCGTCATGATAAGTTTGAAGTACGGAAACTCTCAGGCATAGAGACTGACCGATAGCACTGGCAGCGCTTGTGATTGATTTAACCGTTTTCTTGGCTTTCTTCTTGACTTTCTGGATGGTATCGGAGATCTTGGACCGAACGCTGGAAGCTCGAGAGGCAATAGAAGAGGGCATGGAGGGAAAGAGTGAGAAGGAACGCTCGTAGAGGGTGCATTTTATACCACACAGAGGCTCAACTCCTGTCACGCATAGCTTTTGGCAATCAGGAGTGACGGCTGTACCTTATGCGATAACTGAATTGAAAGTGGAGCCAAGACGGGGTCGTTGGAAGGTATGCATGACAACAGCAAGTTCCGGGCCTGAAATTTCATCAGTTCAAAACAAAATTGCATAAAAAGACGGCGTCGGCTTGGGAGCAAGGGGTTCAATTCACAGTTAGGAGCATCGCAAAAATAGTACCAATACACCTTCAAGAAATATTTAGAGATGAGGAACTAGAGAGTACTTGAAGCGCACCTTGCAGGCCATTCCAGAACTCTTTTCAATCTGTCCACCTAGTATTGTCACCTAGTCCATCTGAAAGGATGCTACTTGAGTCGTGTTGACTGACCCGAACAGCCGGAGCGATCGGTTGTGGAGCAGAACACTCAGGAGGTGCGCACTTGGGTTACAATCGAGGATCTGGGTTTCTTGACGAATTTTGTCCTCTCAGATGGTGTTATTTTTGCGGGAGCCGTCCTGGAGGGCCGCAATTGATATGTGGCGGGACATCAGTCAGCGTACGGAGTACCACACTTCAAGGTCAATGCTGTTTTGGAATAGTACATTCGGTGGCAGGCCTTTCACCACAATCAGTCCGTTGGCATGTGGCGGGACCAGGATGACCCGCAGCACGACAATCGATCGAGTCGGTGAATCTCACGCTTGACACCTTCTGCACATCTGGAATTTCCTACCCTAGTCCCTTGTTGCCCGTGCCAGAAATTCAGCCCAAGATGTTGGTAAGCCATAGAAGTAAAGCTGATGGAATAAGACGTTGACTAGAGACTGATTCTGAGTGAGACTGGTAACAGTTGGCGGCAGGAAGACAAAGAACACTGATCGGGCATCACCTGTCGCGTAAATGCTGATCGCTGATACATTCCGCTCGGCATTCTCACCAACGAACTCCTGACCCAATTTAAAAAATGATGGTACCCGCAAATACCCGTAATACTGCGGGTCGGGTAACGGTATTGTCCGGGTCTGTCAGACCGCTGACCCGCTACCCGGACCCGCATGACCCGACCCGGAAACCCGCGGGTTTTACCCGTACCCGCGCCCCACACTACGAACACGTATATATTGCAAGTTCCTCAGTGCACTGAGGTAAGCTACTGGATCCCCGCAGCCTCCATTTCATCCATAAGCTTGTCTGGATTCATTCGATGTCCCGGGTACCTGCGCGCCGCCCACGAGGCTTGTGTAATCCGCGAGTGTACGCATCCATAAAGCGCATCGACCTGTTCGCAAAACTGAAATCCATTAGATCGTGAAAAAAAAAAATAGACCAGATTTAACACATACCGACGCATTGAGACCAAGGGTACAGCGTCAAGAGCAGCCAGAGTATTACGTTCCAGTACATCCTCGCGTGACGACTCGGGATTCAAGCGGTACAGGCGCTTCGCGTATCCCCAGCATTGCTCAATGAAATTGAGCTCGCAATGGAATTTGGGAAGGAAGAGGAGTTGAAACCCCCGCACCTCGCAGTCCAACTCGAGGCACGACTTGACGTTCTCGAAGTCGGGCTGATTGAAGAGGAGGCGACGGCAGCAGCAGTCCAATGCGGGAGGCGTGCACTTGAATTTTGTGCACTGCGCCTTTTTTCCGGTGATATTGATGCTGCGTTCCTCGAGAGTCGTCGCCATACCCTTGAATTGGCCCGCGAGACGATGGTCGTCAGGGAAATAGAGAGGTTGGGGCTGACCATCGAATGTGGCGTCCGTCATTCGAATCTTGTGCTTCACGAGGTCGCCTTTCTGAGTATAAACCTGCGCTCCATTCTCGTCACGGAGGTTGACTTCGACGAAGAAATTCTCCGAGGGACCTTTCGGCATTTTCATCGCCGAAAGCGAGCCGTCGGGTCGTTTGAGATGAGTCGACGCATTGTCATAGACGAACACATGCTCCTCGTTGGGATAGCACTCATTAAGAATGTCCATCGCATTTTTGACCTGCTCGCGGATTTCTGCATTAGTGAAATACCCGTCTTTACCTTTACCAGGGCTCATAACAACTCGCGCGCTACGTTTGCCATCAGGCGAGCGCAGTCAGCCGTATTTTGCTGAGACAAAGTCAGCTACCATCAAGGACGCCCCCTCGCCCTTCTTATACGGCTTGGCAGGCGCGTATTTATGATACCACCGTTTCCCGCGCCGATCGTGAGCATAGAATATACTTTCGTCGTGAAACCAAATGACGACAGTTTTGCCGTCGGGCCGCGGGCCGAATTCGGGGAGATTCTCCTTCGACCAGGCCTCCATTCGAGCCTGAAGCATCTCAGAACAAACTAAGAGCACATAAGATGCCGAAGAAAATACCTGAAGTTTGGCCCATGCGGGCAAGAATTTGTTCTGGCGATAGTCAACAACATCCGGTCGTTCGTGGCCATCTGCGTATTGGCCTTTCTTCGGACTCATGAACCTGGACATCGTTAACAATGATCCTATTGTTTAATGACCACTCACCTGTAACCAAGTACATGTAAATAGCGCTGGGCCGTTCGAAGACTAATCTTGGAAGTAATGCCGTGTTTTGTCATGATCTCCTCGCTTGCGAGGAACTCGACAAGCTTCTCAAGCGAAATTTCCTTCCCAAGTTCCTGCAGGTAGAGATTGATATCTCCCCTCAGCTCCTCGTCAACGAGCATCGACGTGTTCCAGTAGCCATAAGGGTTCACCGGGAGCATGGATCGGTCTGCAATAAACTGCCACACAAGAATGCGGACCTGCCGCGCACAGTATCGCCCTTTCCCGCGAGCAACGGCGGCCTGCAGAGACGAGGCAGCCCACAGACCCTTGGTTTTCGAAAGATTGGCCGTGTAGAAGTTCAGCATAATCTCCATAGACTCCATCCGCACACGGACGAAAGGCTCGATGTGGGGATCAATGTACCCGCGACCCGATTTGCGATGCGGCCGCAGAAGGTCCCTCAAGTCTTTCAAGGCCGCAAGCGCGTCCACAAGCTTCGGGGCTTCGCGTAGTTTACCTTCTGGCAACGGCGACTCGGCATGAAGTTGCGGGCAGAATCCGGATGGTGACGGCAAGTCCGTGTCGAGTTGCGAGCCTAATTCAAGCATAAGTACATATATTTTGCCCGTCACGGAAGTTAACACGCACCTGAACCCTCTGCATGGGCCAATTCTTCACGAAGATCAGGCTCGGGATCATCATCTGCGACCGTGCTCAGAGAAGATTCACTTGACGCGCTCAAGATGGAAATGTTGTCTTCATCCGGCACTTCCTCGATGGTAACACGCGGTTTCCGAGGCGGGGGAAGCGAGAACTGGTGGAATGTCGAGGTATTGGTCTCTGTGGGCTGTACCGGTGGCCCCGTGTGATAAAAGAACCCCATCTCCGGGTTCAGAAGCGGTGGGTGAGCCAGATCAGATGCCGTGTGCGCGAGAAAGACATCGGAGGCGTTCGACGCGTCGAGACGGACTGGAGCGAGGGAGACAGTCGAATTGCTTCCCAAGAAGTCCTTAAATACGGGTAGGACAGAGTTTAGGCCGCATTTACAGAGTGGAAAGGTACGCACATTTTCTTTCCCTCGGGTCTTCTGCTTCTTCTTCTTTGGAGAAAGCTTCTCTATCACGGATTTCACGGTTTTGACAATGTGTCCAAGGTTCTCTAGGCGCGCGACGGCTGCCCTTGGACGCTTTGGCATCCCCGCGATAGATTTGGATCAATGGTGCGTGCAGAAATCTCGAGAGGATGCCACGTCGCTGTCAAGATCACGGATCAGGGGACGAAAAGTGCATCTACATTTTTTTGGTCTGTTCTTTTCCAAAACCGAATACATCAGCACATTTGCAGATAATCTAGGCTTGATTCGTAGGGAGCCGATTGTCCAAATCACGTCGCGTAAATATTCGGCGCGTCTTTCTCTCCAATTATATCCGTTTTGGGCCATGTCACGCTGCCTTACATAAAGGTCGGCTGGCGCGCGAGGCCAAGGTGTGCCGAACTCAGGGAGACCGGGAATGCGTTCCGCCAATAGACTGTGGAAGAAACGCAGGAATAGGTCGCCGATGCCGGGAGCGGCCAACCTCCCAATTGGGTTATGCATTGCGCGGTCGGTGGCTATGGCGAGGGGAATGTCGCTCCCAGACCCAGTGAATCTAGGGCGTTGTTCGGCTGGCAGGGGAAACTAGACGAGATAAATTAAACCCCAAGCCTGAATAAATATTCTCAACAACACATACCGCCACGGTTGGGCCCGAGTTCCCATTGCCAGTAGCGGCGACAGGTGGGAGAGCAGGCTGAAACGGAGAATTTACTGTAATATTACGATCAAATCGGTACGGGGGGTGACGCGTGACCCATTTTACCTATTCGACATTTCGGCAGCCACCGAAATTTTGCGTGACACCCCGGAAAATTCGGCATTTGAACCGAAAATTTGGTCTGTTTTGCCCTTTTTTTTTTTTTTGGCAATTTGGGGGCTGCGTGACCGCTTGGAAGTTCGACAGAGGCCGGAGTGACGCGTGACCTCGACCAAAGTTCGTGATCGACAGGGGGGTGCGTGACGCGTGACTACCGATTTGAGCGTAATAGTACAGTAATTGAAAAAGCTCGGAAACTCCATGATGCAAGCCATGAAGCACGCACCATAACACCGCCATTCACATTCACCACTTGAGCGACGGCAGACTCACCAGGCTCGGGGCTGCCGGCGGGATCCAAGAAGACGTCACAGAAGAGGTTCCCTTCGGGCGAAGCGCGGAGGGCGTAAGTGTCCACGTCTTTAATCTTGAGAGTGCGAGCGCTGCCGTCAAGAATGGCATCAATTTTACCGACGTGAAGGGGGGCAGCCTCGCCGCGGATGTCGGGGCGATAGATGCGGCCCCCACAGCCTGAAATAATATTGTCAATGACCCATCTCCGTAGGCCCAACGTAAAAAAACGCACCTTTCATCGGCGAGTCGTTTTCAAACGCCACGGGAAGCAGTTTGGAAAGGAATGTTGTAAATTCGGTGCTACCGTCGGCGGCGGTGATCGTTGAGATTGGAATCTCATTGCTGAGGACTGGCACCTGGCGAGGCTCGGCCTTGGGATCCTTCGAGTTGAAGAATTTGACGCGCACAAGCTCTGAACACAAAGAAATAAATTAAGGAAGCTAACTGGCTTGCGTTGAGAGCGCGCGATGGGTATCAAGAACGCAACCGCATCGCCGGCGCGGCCGGCGACGGGCTCTGGATGACATTCGACCGAGGACCGGGAAGGATACAAGACAGCAACTACGTGGATGTGAAAATGTACTAGGGATGGGACGGAGGGTGAGCAGATTTAATGACTAGCGAACATTAAATATCAGAGACGAGAGAAAGAACTGAGAGAGAGAAAAGACGGACCTAGCGAGCAGTGAATGGCAGGAGAGAGAAAGAGCTGAGAGCTCCTGTCTCTCCCCTGACCATTTAACTCGCTAGGTGTCTCAGTCGATCGGCGGATCGGTCCACTCGCGCGGGGCGGTACGCTGCGTGCGCCGTGGGCCGCGCAGCAGGAATACGGCAGCCGTTCCACTTAGTGCCCGAGGTGTAAGACCCCGGCATGGAAAGGGTGCGAGGTTCTTGCTGAAACCAACACAGTGCGCCCGTTAGACTTGAGTAAATAACATATTTAAACTCGACTAACTGGCTTGCGTTGAGAGCGCGCGATGGGTAGCAAGAACGCAACCGCGTCGCCGGCCCCGCCGGCGACGGGCTCAGGAAGCTAAAGGAAGAAAGCAACGCACCGGGCAAATCAACGGGAACGTGTTTGCTCGATTGCTTCTTGGGCTTCGGGTTCTCCTCGGGTGGCGGGGTGGATGGGTTGCGCGCAAAACCAGCGTCCGAGCCGCCAGAGTCCGAGTCAGATTCTCGATCATTATATCAGCCAGATACCAGATAAAATAGAGGGTGTATCGACGAACCATTTTCAGCGTCATCGTCGGCGGTCTCGGGCGCGGCGCCCTTCTTGTCCTTGAGAGACAGCCTTGCAAATTGACCGGGGGGATCTGTCTTAACTTGGCGCTGAAGAAGCGTTCGATTTGCCCTACATTGTATATGATTGTTAACAAGCGGACGAGTTCAAAAGACATGACACGCACCCGGTTATTGCCGCATCCGCGATCGGACCCTGGGATGCTTCTTCACCGGCCTTGTCAGCGCTATTCTTACCGGCGACGCTGCTCCAGCGCGGTGAGCAAACACAGGAGTGAAGTTGGGGTCATCGGCCAATTCCGGATGAGCGCGCATGTGGTCCTGAATCGCTTTGCGAAGAAGTGGGACCGTCTTCGCGTCCACTCCCATTGCAGAGGCAATGGACTGGAGCTCGGGCTTGAGCTTCTTGTAGAAAGGCAATTCGGTATAAGCGATAGTATCGGTCTCAGACATGGTGGAGGACAAGAAGTGGGCGATAAGCGACTCACCGAGACGACCGGTTTATAAAGTCTTTGATGGCGGCCAGCAATGGTCATGGGCGCATGGACGACCACACGGGCTCATCAAGGATCGCCGGTAGCCAGATGTACCTGAAACATGTACACCAACCTACAGTGAACTCCAGTGAAGCCCAGTGGAACTTAGTGGAACTTGGTGGACGAAGAGATCGCCAAGATCCGATGGAGATTGATGTCAAGTGTTATCTTATCTTGCCGGCTGGTGGGAATCACCATCCAACAACGTGTTGTGATGTCCAACAGCGTCCGCCAAGGTACAGCGGGGGCCATTGGTGGCCGCCAGTGAACTTTCCACCGCCGGGTATATTACTCTCTTCCGCTTACTCACGCACGACACGCATAGTCTTAACTCGTCCATTGCCTAGTAAGCGAGCACTGTCAGCGACGATCGGCCCAATTGCCAATCCCCTTGACATCGACGACGGCCTAACCCTCGGCTCCAAGGCTGGCGCTATTATCGTTTGAAGACTGACGCTCTATTGGGTGCGTCGCATTTCTCTCCCTTTGGGTTGAACGCCGTGTTCTAATCCCCGGTTTCAACTCTTTCCCCTTTCTTTGCTTAAGCCGTTTGAAAGCGCCAGTCAAGTGCCAATCACCGCGGTTCGGACTACGCTGTCGGCCTCCAGAGTTTGGCGCCCTCCCAGCCTGTATTCTTCAACTTCCCCGACGCCACTGTTTCTTTACTGCTGATGGTTCTGCTGCGGAGTCTCCCCCCGTTGCGGCCTCTGCGCTGGTTTTTTTTTTTCGCATGTACTGGACTTCTTCCTCAACAACACACAATCCCCAGCTGCGCAGAGTTTGCTACGTTCCCGAGCAACGCCGCCATTCTCCGATATTTATCATCATCATTCAAATAATTCAGTGATTCCCGGCGTCGACGTCTTTTTGATTGAGCTGCCAGCAATCAACCCGCCGCGGCTGTGTTGCAAAGTACATCCCACTGAAGGGACGGTCTCGGAAGCTCCAGTCCTCTTTTTCGTTCCTTCGCTTTCCTTCGTTTTCCATCTTCTTGAAGCCAAAGCGAAGACATGTTTTCTTAATTTTCAAGTCCGAAAAATCACGCTCATTGCATCCTTGATTGATCGTAATGCTCAGTAATAAGATTGCCAAGTCTGTAATTTCGTGAACCTCGGGAACAACGAGCATTCGTTCCCAAAATAAGAATTGGATCTAAAGTGAGAATTGATACCTGTCTTTCGTCCGACTTAACTACTGATCACATCCGTAATTAACCCTTTACATCCTTCAGTGCTCCTGTTAAGACTTGATATTATGACCATATCACCCTTAAGTTAAGTTAGGGGTTAACACCCAATAAGAACACTGCTAGCAAGGCTCTGAATGCAGTGACTGTGTGAAAGAAATCACTGCGATGTCAAATCCAAAATGGATTTCCAAAACACAAGAGATACAAGTACAAGGACAAATCCAGTACAGCAGGTTGAATTGCTGCTTCTTCAAAGACTCCTGATGACAGGTTGAGCTGTCAATCCTAAATTCCAGTGCCATTTATCACAGCTGCTCAAATGTCCAGAGTTGCTCTGCACGGCCGGTGAATCCCTCGTATGTGATCTTATATGAAGACATCAATGACCTGAATGATAATCTGAGAGTGCACTTACCGGGGTGGTCGTCTCGCCAGTTTGTGTGGCCCAAGATGTCAAGGCCAAATTGAACACCGAATCGATGATGCTGTAGACATCGAATCATTGGTTAAAGTTCATGACGGAGTTTACATACAACCCAGTATTAGTGGAAGTACAATTGACTTCGAAAATGACCGCTTCAGAGGAAGTGAGTTGCGTAGCGGCTTGCGAGAACGACGAGAGTTGCTTTTCCGTAGCGGCTGGATAGGACAACAAGGCCGCATTTCCGCCGCTCACTCCGTTTCCAATGATGAAAGTTGACAGACTGGTGGCCGGATGAAATATCCACTAGAGAGAAATAAGACACATGCATCAAGGTCAAGCGGAAGGATTTTTTTACTTGCTGATTCAAAGAGATGGGAGAATTCAAGAACTGCGAAATCACGGGATTGTTTGTTGAGGGTGGGAGTGCGTTCGCTCTTGCGTTGTCGAGCACATTCTGTTGGAAGTCGAATAGAAATGTGAGGTTCTTTGGGACGCAGGCCATCGTAGAAGTGAGGGTGGTGGTGATTCCAGATATCATAGACAGCCTACTTATACACTGAGGGTGGGCTTTGAAGAGGGTTTCAACCACGTCAAAATCCCAAACAGTGCCTTGTATGAAATTAGACCAGTGCCCTTTGAGACCTGAACCCGAGCGAACTTGAGGTGTCCTGTCTCGAAGAGTATTCAAATCTCCTGTTATTAGCTCCACAATCCAGGAACATAGAAGTAAGAGGAACAAGTGAGGAACGATAGGCCCAATCAACCTCCGGAGTCTGCGGAGGATCTGTGTCATGATCAAGTGACATATAGAACCCGGCACATAACCTATGCCGGACTTGAACGATGGTACCGTACATCCGGCATAATGTATTGTGCATGGATTGATCCTACGGAACTAGTTTTACCAAACCCGAGTGCTTGGTTATCAATGTATCACCTGAATATGAGTCCCAGGTTTAGCTCGCCACAGCTGGTAAAATTAGCCACAGGTCCGCACGGTATGCCATATACACACATGTATAGGAATGCAGTGTGCTAATCTTTCCTCTTTCTTCCCGCCAAGTCCACTATATGTCACTCGATCATGACACAGATCCTCCGCAGACTCCGGAGGTTGATTGGGCCTATCATTCCTCACTTGTTCCTCTTACTTCTATGTTCCTGGATTGTGGAGCTAATAACAAGAGATTTGAATACTCTTCGAGGTTATTATGGGCAAAATAGCCAGGGTAGGGAGAGACGAAATCTTAGATTAGGGTTTCACGATGCAGTTGCATATGTATGTGTTGCACCAGCTGTGTCGCAATGCTTGCGACACCGGCTGCCCCCACATTTCAACTGCTGGACATGACATCCAAGACAAAAGATTGCCCGGCTATGTGCTGCAGCATCGGTGTCGCAAGGCTTGCGACAGTGAGTGCAGCACACATTTTCCTTCACTGAGATAGTGCGGTCCTCGGTAGCAGCCGAGTGTCGCAACGCTTGCGACAGCGCACATTGTACTTGCAGTACTTGCAGACATGTCATCCAAGATCAAAAATTGCTTGGCTATGTGCTGTATCCCAACGCTTGCAACAGCGAGTGCAGCGCACATTTTACTTGGGAAATATGTCATCCAAGACCAAAATATTTCCTGGCTGTGCACCATGTCGCAACTCTTGCGACAGCGAGTGCAGCACACATTTTTTTTGGCAGATGGCAGACATGTCATCCAAGATAAAATCCTGTTCAGCTATGTGCCGTGTCACAATGCTTGCAACAGCGAGTGCAGTGCACATTTTACCTGCAGTACACACTTGCAGACATGTCATACAAGATCAAAATATTGCTCGGCTATGTACCGTGTCGCAACGCTTGTGACAGCAAGTGCAGCACACATTTTACCGATGTGAAAGGTGATCGTAAAGGTCAGATCTACCTACCGGAATGGTGGCTGTCGCATGACATAGCCACCGGGGCTGTGGCACAGCACAGCCGTGTCCTTTGGTACAGGACAGATTGGCAACAGTATAAGGATGGCGGTCAATCTGCACTTTTATTCATCCAGTTTTTATTTGTCGATTTTCATCAATATAACTGTTAATTCCTATTTTGTGTTGGAGAAATATTGTGCTGCAGAACTTTTGCTCTTCTATACAAAAAGAAAACCTTGAACTGAACATATGTTTGTTCAGTTTCTAGCTGTCAATTTTTTTTTTTTGGTTGAACTTGTTTGTTTTTTTCCCTTTCACCGCGGAAATAAATTAAATAACATTTTTCTATAACAATGAAAACAATTACTCATTTTTTATTTGGTTTTGGTATATTATTTACTAGTTTTAGTGTTATTTGTTTAGGAGATAGTCCTGTTTTAGCAGTTGTGTTTTTAATAGTTACTTTTGTATTAGCTGCTATTTATTTAATCTTATTAGCCCCCCCCCCTCCCCCAATAAGTTGGGGCCTATTGAGTGCAAGTGATACGGAAGCTGATCGGAGTTTGAATTACAAGAGATTCCCGGATTTAAAGATACAAAACATGTTCAACAGAAGTGATACATGGTATATGCCCTTGCAAATTAGATTCGGAGTCTGAAGATGAAGAGATAGTGGGCTTTGCCGCGAAGCGCGCTACCACGAGTTATCTTGATAGTGGGTCCTAAAGCGCCCTAATGCCCACTATCTTGATAGTGGGTCCTGAAGCGCCCTAATCTGGCAGACGCTGCGCCAAAATTTGAAACTTCTATTTCTAACATGGCCAAACTTTAAATACGGAGGTCCTGAGTTCGAGCCTCACAATTTGCTTTTTCCTCTTTTGGATCTGCCTGAAGATGCCCGAAATCATGATGCCGTTTCCTCGCAAGCGACGCAAAGAGGCATCAGATTTGATCTCCGAGGAATTAAGCCCGGGACACAGAAGAAAACCACATTGCAGAAGATTCCTTCGTAAGGTTAGTTCGGCTCGAAAGAGCCAATTTGATGGCAGCTCGCGCGAACATTGCGCCCCTGTCATCGAATCTTTCTACCCAAGTTCCACTTCCGTCAGGAGGGTGCCTCGGAAATCAGCTTCCGGAATCGCACTCGCTGCCCAAGGTACGAAGTTTTATGATTTGAGTTGAAGCTCACCTCATCAATCCAGCGGTGCCCGTGGCAGGGCCATCTTCGGTCCACTCACCTTTACACCCAATCATACCACAACCACCTTTCAATCCTGCAACACCGGTGACGCGCGTGAAGTGTAAGGCAGTTCCAATGGCTCCCACGAGGCCAAGGCCGAAACGGCAGAGACGATAAGCACACACACACCACATGAATGCTACTTGTACTTACACAGCTTGAAAGCACCATCTTTTCTCCATCCATTCATCTGTATCGTCTAAAGCGGTCCGCTGCGCAGAACCCTGCCTGGATCAGCAATTCACGGTATGATTCAACTCTCAGTATAGATAATTTCTCGTGTTGAAATATGTGTAGGTGACCCATGAACTGTCGCTGGCGCAACGCTGGTGACAATGATCTGAAAAGTCGAGCAGACACTGCTGTGAGCCTCTAGTTTTCTCCAAAGTATCTTCACTTAACTTTGAGTTATAGCTGCATCATCCTTGAACCTTTCATTCAACTGTATTTCCTTTTGAATTTCCACTGTGGCAACTTTGGCATAATATGTACTTAAAACACCATAATTTGTGGGGGGTGGTAATGAAAAATATGAATGTTGGATCTTAAACCCGCCCATTGACGGTCAAACATGGTCAATACCGCTCTTAATACTCCCCAGACGAAAACTGGGAACCCTATAAATTACAAGTGTGTCAGAAAAACTCCGATTCAATAGTCCCGGCAGCCGGGAACAGATGAGACTGATGCTCTGAGTTTGTGTTAGACTCTGAGATAGTGGGCTTTGCCGCGAAGCGCGCTACCTCGGGTTATGTCATAGAGTCTCTGCCAAATTTTGAATCTTCGCTTTCTAACAACACCAAACATTCAATCTGGAGGTCTTGAGTTCGAACCCCGCAATATGCACCTTTTTTTACTCTTCCTTCAAACTCTCAAGGGTGTTTCTAGGCCGGATTTTTTTTTTAATTGGCCCAACCTGATGCTATTCTTTTTTTGGTTGAGAAATACTGTCATATCAATTCACCACAGGACCTCCCCAAGACAAATTTACTCAAGTGGCTTAAGCTGGACTGAAGCATTGAATGAAATCCATGAATCAACTTCATCCCGAGGTAAATAGTGCCAGTTTTATCCACAAAAATTCTGAGTGACTCAGTTCAAGTTCTCGGGACCTTGTGTTTTTTTTTTTTTTTTGAATCCTTGTTTTATTTCCTGGTGTGCCTAAGGCATATGATAGAAATAAAGCTATCTAGTTGTATCGTGCCAGCCATTGTTGGTAATGTCCTTGGATAGTAAATGATAAACAGACTCTAATACTTTGCAAGCGCGAGGTGCGCATGCTAAGCGGATAACCGCCAGGATATAGGGTGGCCGAGGCCTCTGTAGGTATGAGTAGCCTGGTGTCAAGAAGGTAGAGGAAACATAAGAGAAGCGCATAGAAATAGAAATAGGAAGAATGGGCTGTACGACTATGGGGGAGCCGAATCTGCACGTGACATTGAGCGCGGTCGCGGGATATAGTGGGTCGCCCAGCATCGTCCGGCTAGGATGTTACCTCCACCGTTGACTAGCATCTGTGCGGCTTGTCTGCTCGTGACTGTGACCCGCATAGACACCGGGAGTCTGGCTTTGTTTCTGCGTGTCAACTCTTCATCCGTAGGGCTGTACGCCGTCCCGTCGACGGGCACGACCGTTGTTTTGACGGGACCTGAACGGGAACGGTCCGTCACGCGACGGCCGTTATTTCGCCAGTTTAAACTTGCAAGTGAGTTCATAAGATGCGCCCTAAATTATGTATTGGGTTTACCTTTGCACAGAACATGCCTCACCAAAGGCCTACACTGCATATTTAACCGTTTATGGCGCGTTTTCAGGACCCGCCGACCCGTCGATGGCCGTTTTCGACGGGAACGGCCGTCAAAAATGCATCCAAAGAGCCCACGGAACGGGACGGCATGCCCGTCGCCGGACCCCGTAGAACCGGCGCGACGGGCACGGTGTGCAGCCCTATTCATCCGTGCACAGGACAGAAAAAGCTTTGACCGGCTGTATGAATCCACCTGCTAGTAGTGACTGCTGAAGTTGGAGGAGGGTGTATGATTTCCGTTGTGCCATGGCGGGTACGTTATGAAACACCACCGAGTGCCAGGAATCGCTCATCTCAAAGGCCGGAGACGGATGGCCCTCAGGGAAGTGTAGGACCGGCCGGATGGCGTCCCAAATGCGAGGCGCATATGTGTCGATCATGAACGATGTTGTGACCGCACCCGGTTCAACCTGGATAACGAGATTCGAGTTGCGTGTCCAACGTACTCCCGCGAAGAGTCGGTGAGTGCGGGAGATGACACCGAGTATAGCATTGTATACAGCATGCGGGGGGACACTGCGCACGGTGCGAGCTGTGCCGTGTGGATCGAGATCGAACCGAACAACGATGTCCGATTGGCTGGACTTCGGCTGCGCATGTGAGGATCTACACGGCTCGGCGGACACGGCCCGAGCATACGTAATGCCACGTCTTTTTGTGTCTTCATCTGGGGCGGTAGGGGGGACTAGAGCAACCGGGGGAGGGTTTGGGGTGGTGGTAGGGTCAGGGTATGAAGGGGTGGTGGTAGGGGCAATGGTAGGGACAGCCATACGGCGATTCAAGGCCTCAAGGACCTCCAATACATGGTCAGAATGAGTGGCATATCCGTCGAGGTCGTGTATCAGGGCTAAAGTCGCTAATGCAGATTCTAGAAGAGTTTCCAAGCGCTGGCAGTGGGAGATAAGCCGCTCTGGGCAGGGTAGTGCAGTAGATTTGGGCCGGTGTGAGGCTGTCGGTGCTGTGGCAGAAGTCGGCGAGCCGACATGGTGGTGGTCAGAGCGTGAGAACATCCTCCTCGGGACTTTGTGTCCGCACCGGATCCGCACCGATCGGTACGTGTCCCCAAGCGGTGCAGACGGGCCCGCTGAACGCAGTGTCAACTTACTTTCACACAGGTTGTGTTCGTGTCCTCAAGAAAGATTGTACCATCCAGGGCCAGCAACTGTAAAACTCGGTAACTGAGGCGCTGTACCTAGGCTCATAGCATATTGTGATTTTTACCCTGTCTGGCTGGAACTGGACTCCGTGATGTAAAAAAGAATAAATCATCAAAGTGACCATTAGTTTTGCTTTCAAGCCGCGCTGTAAACACCAGTCGGTGGATTTCCTAGGATCTTCGCGAAGATCCTACTGCAAGTAAGCCAGGATACTTATCCCCGAGAGCAAGCCATCATCGACAAATTAAAACAGTAAATTCGGAAGCTTCGCAGCTTTATTGGCTTGGTGGGGGGGTTTCTGTGCCCTGGGTAAAAATGTTGGCGGTATTTTGAAAGCATTTCAATGCACGGGTCGAAATAAGAAAATAAAGAGAACCTGAATCTTGTTTGAACTGAAAAACTAATTTGGAATAGAGTATTTATGTCTTGGCGGAAGTTTACTAATTCTGTAACCAACCTGAGGTCCATTTTCTCAGATTTCTACAGCTGATCATCTAGTTCATAGGTTGACGGTGACACCTGCAGCGCACCAACGTTGATTGCAATCAGCTCGAGATATAGGGCTTGTTGAATGATTCCTGGTACCGTTTTAGGTCTACGTTCCGTAAACAAAATCCTCAATCATCGCCTCAATCGCGTCACTGCCGTATCATCGGTTTAACGGCAATTGGTGTTTCAGGGTTGCCCTGGACCAGAAAACCTGGCATCGACCACCGCCAGGATGGTGCCACAGCCACACCATGGACGCACTCCAGAGACCAGAGTCTTTGGATTTCCTCTCCGCAACAAGGACAAGCAATGAGGAAAATTGAAATGAAAGAAGAGTGCAGCCGGAGGCCCCGGGAGTCGCGAAAAACAGAAAATATTTGCGGCAGCTAGAGCACTCCAACTTCCTCTGGAGTCGGGGCAATACAACCTGAATCCAGACTCCAGAGATACAGATACGGCTCGGGGTCAGTGGTGCCAGAGGTGCCAGAGGTGACCGGGGGGCGTTGAATTTAGAGAGAAAGAGATAGTGGGCTTTGCCGCGAAGCGCGCTACCACGTATTATAATGGGTCCTAAAGCGCCCTAATCTGGCAGAAGTCCCGCCAAATTTTGAATCATTGATGGTCAAACAAGGCCAAAGTCCAAATTAGGTGGTTCCAAGCAAGAGGCACGCGGAACTAAAGTTCCGGACATCAACCAAGAGGCACGCGGGAATTCCCGATCGCACACAGACCTCCTTGACAGGGCCCCCCAATTTGGAAAGCTGTGCTGATGAGCTGCTTTTGACCACCCGAATCGTGAACTTCCAATTTTTGGCTTTGTTTTTAGCCAGATCCCTCCAGAATTTTGGCTACCCTCCCATTTTCATATGTTTTACACGTCCTTAGGCTCCCAGAATAATATATTTTGCCCTTGAGACGTCGTATTGAGGTGATTGATCTTTTGATGCTGATGTAATCTAAATCAAATAATGTACGTCAAATTTACGCGACGCGACGAGGCGTCTCAAAGCTTTCTCTTCTCTTCCACCACCTACAGCCTTCAAGTTTTTTAATGTCCATGGATCCATCCTCGTTCTCTCATGCATCCGTGCCTGCTGTCGTTACACCTCATCCTAATGCCCCGCTACCGTCGGAGGACGTCGAGATGACAGACCTGAGCGAGCAGGCACGCCGCGACTCAGCATCGTATCCAGCCCCACCTGCTGAGCAGCGGTTTCTCCAATCTATGGGCAATGCACATCCGCATCGACCGCTGCTCCCAGCCATCGACACCGACCTTCCCTTGCGTTCTTTCGAGGCATCCCAATCTTCGGCTCCGTATCATACGCCGTCCACTCTTTTTCATTCTACAACTGGAGCTCGTCCGGGTTTTCCTCCACCTTCCTCTAATGCACCAACCAATTTCGCTCATTTTAATCCGATTCATGAAAGGCCCACTCGGGAATTCTCCGACGTGCTACCACACTCTCCAACCTTTGCATCATCGCCCAGTGCGCCTTCTCCCCTCTCCGTTCCCTCAAAAGAAACATTGTTAGCGCAATTTCAAGAGACAAAGATCAGCAGTCGAATAAATGCTGCAGGGAGCTGGGAATTACAATGCACACGTTGTCCGGCATGGGTCAATATGAATATAACCTCAAATCGGCCACTGATGACAGCCGGGCATTTTACCCCGTTGTTCAATCATATGAGGGGCAGAAATTGCGGCGTGAATAGATCGCCATCAGTGTCGCGCTCACCCTCACTCGCTAGACATCCTTCGACGGGATCATTTACATCTCACCATTCCCCGGCCTCCTCGACTTCGTCTCCCAATCTATCACGCGGGGCATCTGTTCCTCCTTCGCCATTCTCTCCCCAAATTGGGTCATCATCTCTCCCTTCGGCTGCTATGCCTCCTCCATTCTCTTCCGCGTCTTCTCCAAATTTGTCCCGCAGCCCATCCATCCCTCCCTCGCCTTTCTCTCCGCGAAGCGGCCCATCACCTCTCCCGTCGGCTAATATGCCTCTCGCATTCTCCTCGCTCTCCTATGACACCCGGTTTAATAATGAACGGTACGACTTCCACTGTAGAATCAGAAATTGTGAATAACTCTACTTGAATCTAGTTCTCCCAATCCCCAATCAGCCACTGCCGTTCAATCTTCACTAAAAAATTTCGACAACAATGCATGTTCCGGTGTTGTGATCCAGTGGCCATTGGACCTAGATCTAAAATGTAACGAAACATTCCCTTTTCACCGCCTACCAATCGGCCGCTCCATTGGCGACCTTCCCTTCCTTGTTGAGATCCACAACCAGGGCGAAAAAATCATCGCATGGTCAAAATCGTGCTCCCGTCAACCTACCGCGTACGCATCTCACTGTCACGAATGCGACAAAATCCCGGCGCGTCTCGACAGCCTTGCCAGCATTGCAACTCATGCCGCAAAAGGAACGAATTATAAATATTTAAACCATGTTCAGCTGAAGGAACTGTTGGTCGAGCGTACCCAGGAAAACAATGATCTTAAGCTTCAGGTATTCACAATCCGTTCCAAAGCAGTAACCGTCTAACTTGTTGGGTACAGTCGCTCAATATGAGCCGTCAGCTGGCCACATTTGCGCGCAAAATGGGAGACTACGAACGCCTAATTATGGCTATTGCGACTAATGACATTCCTCGCGTCAATGCGCTCCTTAGCACCGCGCTTCGAAACGGTGCAAGCATCAACACAATTATAGCCCAAATTCTCGAAGCCGTCCAAGGGCTCCGTTCCACCAAAGGATTTACGCAGTTTGAACATGATCTATCTCTCCTCATCTACCGCATTGGCGGGCAGTCCTTATTATATTCTCTAAATCACGCCCTCAATCTACCTTTGCTCCGCACGATTCAAAACTCCGCACATTTCGTCAAGATAACCCCTACCTTTGGACCTATCTCTATTGACGAGATTCGGGCCAATATCAAGAATGTTATTCTGGAGCCCCGTGCATTGGCCGGGAAGACAGGGAAGAAGAGTGTTGTAATTATGATGGACGAGGTTGCTATCGAGGAACATCTCGACTACTTTCCGATGGAGAACAAAGTCGGTGGTTTATGCCAGAAGCATTCAGCGACGACACCACTTACTTTGCAAACCTACACTTCCGCGCTGACAATTGTTGACAAGCTTCGAGAGGGAACAGTACATTTTGGGAAGGAAATGGCGGTCGTAGCCGTTCGATTTGGTGACGAGAAGAACATCTACCCTATTCTCGCCTACCCCACCTGCAAGGGCGAAACTGTCGAAGATATGGAGAACATGTACAATCTTCTCATGTCAGCATGGGAAGAACTCGGAGAGGAAGTTTACGGGGAAATCAACAATTTCGCGACCGATGGAGACCCGCTCCGGCGCAAAATCGGATACAAAATGTTCTGCAAAGAGGAACTGCCGAAGAACCATCCGCTCTACGCCATTCTATCTAATCTTCGCGGTTTGAATCTTTGCACGGGTCCGAAGCAAGCATTGCAAACTTTTGATTGGCGTCACATTATTAAACGTAGGTTGAGATTTATTCGAATCGGCGTATGTTGAGAATTTATAGGTGATTCCACGCTTGTACGGCAACCGTCTGGCATGTGTGTTGATGCTGGCCGCATCGTGAACCCCCATTTTCTAGGGCAATGTCTGCAACTTATCGCAGAACACGACGAGAAATCAGTGAACAAGCTGCTGAATCCGGACGACCCGCAGGATGTACCGCGTGCAATCGATTTGATCGAGGCAATTATCTCTTTGCGCGAGGTCAAAGCTCCCTCTGATAATGTCGATCTTGCGTCAACAACTGATTCTGTTCGTCTCCTTGGCCACGTTCTGGAAAATTTCATGGTGCCCTTCATCACCCCCGAGTTCAGCCTCAGTGATCAGATCCGAACGCTGAGCACATGCGCCCACCTTCTTTTTGTTTTATTTCGCGAATACCGCACGGACTTCATGTCCAACCAGCTTTATGGCGATACCCAATGCACCATCAAAAACATCGTTTTTTCGGTCGCTAAACAACAGCTGCATGATCCCGACGTTGATGTGAACGCAAATGAGGATGGGACGGATCCACTGGAGGGTCATTTTGCCTTCATGCGGATGGCTGGCGGCCATAACTCTGCGATGAATTACAAGCAGGGGGTGGAGCGTAATGGATGGGCCTGTGATATTCAGGGTGTTTATGGCCGGTGGCCGCATCTACACAAAGAGAGCCGGCGTCGCAGAATTACGAGGACGGAGCAGAAGGACCACCTGAACTCGTCAAAGTGGATCGGAGATCTCACTGCGGGGAAATGTGATCTTGTCGATTGTTGGACATTAGGTGAACTTGCGGCCGTTCGCATTTTACGAGCCTGCTCAAAACTTGCACCCGAGAAATATGATTTCCCCACGATTCTGGCAACACCTGGCCTCGATTTCTTGCGGCCGTGGGGTCAAAATTATTATCCCGGCTTCGCTGACGATAAAGATCGGTCGGTCATTGAACCTACGTCTCATCCTCCTCCCGCCGACCCCCAGAATCCGAATCCGGCGCCGATGGATGGTGGAACAGAATCAGAGTCGGATTCCGAAGAACATCCGCCCGAGGGAAAGGAATTGGAGTCGGCACTGGATCCCGAGCCAATTACTCTGCTTGACATCATAGACGACGAGCCCGAGCCTCTCAAGCTAACGCCAGGACCCGGAATCCGTCCGAGCAACTATGTTGCCGATGAGAATGGCAACCAATCCACAAGGCGTCGATCTGCAGACTCGTACTCAACAAGGAATTTGTTGCTAAGTCCAAGAATAGGACAGACCGCGCTGCAGGCCTGGGGCTCGGGAAGGTTCGATGCTTCACTAAAGTCGAATCACGCTCGCTCAAAGCCGGCTCTTCGGGAAATATGACCGGTTCCGCGTTCATCACAGGCGACGTCTTCCTCACATTAGTCCAACATGGAAAAACTGTCTCACTAGCGGTCGTGAAGTCGACCGCAATTAGCCAAGACGGCCATCTTGTACGAGAGATTACTGCCGGAACCATCGCGAATGCACAGGCGAACGTCAAATTGACAGGGCAGATCGTCCATCTCGAAGCAGTCACAACAACACCGGATGATATCGCGGTTGACGATAATTCAGGTACTGCGACGCTGCAAGAGGGCTCATGGACTTGGCTTTGGACAGGTACATTTTTAACAAAGGTCTCAAAAATGAAGACCACTGGACTTTTGACGACGAAACCCGTTATTGTAACTGTACCCGGAGTCATGGTTGAGCTTGTGAATCCCCCCGTTGTTGATGCACACGGGCGCCTATCTGAGGAAGCAGCCAAGGGTATCAACTCGGCGGGAACTACCTGGGCCCTACATCATCCACCCCTCGGCATTCTCATCGTCAAACTATCGCAGCGACTTAACGAGGGCTCCAACCTGCGATCGTTGCCAAAAATCGCAGCAAGTTCCGGCTTTCCGTATAAATCAGCATCAGGTATTGTCATTGGTTCATGGTTAAATTCGACGACTGATTAGCGTACATAGGCGAAGTTGCTCTAATATCTGAAGCCGGGACTGCTCTTGTCGAGGACAAGTCGACCCAAGGCTGTCTTTACTGTCCAGAAGTACCCAAGAATTGGCGTGCTCACATTGGCGCCCATGTTTTGCGCCGTCTGCGCAACTCCGGGGAGCCAGAGCCCAAAAAGAAAGCGAACGCGGAGGGAGCGAGTACTCAGGCAGCAGTGTATCCGCGGGTGAGAAACCATTCTTTCCATTGGGTGATTTACGCTGAAATTTGGGGTTTCAGGTCGGAGACACTATGCCTTGCGGATACTGCGGACGATCTGGCCGCCCCGAATGTCAGGTCCATATGAAACCAAACAGCAAAAAGAACGAAATTCGAACGAAGTGCCCGTACGTCGTAAACTTTCAATACAAGACGGCAAACGATGGGAAAAGCAAGGGCGCATGTCGGAATGTACCGATCATTTGCGGCCTCTGTCCAGGTGCCGAACGCAAGAACGACTGGGTTCCCGCCGTATGGCGGTATAATATGGCAGAACACGTCAGGATTCACCACTCCGAGTACGCTTCGCCACAGCAGCCGGAGGGATTACCGCTTCCTTATGCCGTGTGGGAGAACATGCGGATCGCGCAGGAGGAGGAGCTTGCGATGGGGGTGAAGGAGTTCTTGATTCCAAGGGAGTTCACACAGGTTGCGCGCGCAGTTACTGAAGCAGCTGCAGGTGAGACGCTGAAGCGGAGCACAGCTCAAGGCACTAGTAAGTCCGCAAAGAGAGGCCGGACGACACGTTAAGTAGATAATATTATTTTGGAAACTGTGATAGAGGTATGGGATGAGTCGGGCAATAGATTCGACAGACCAGAAATGCTCAAGTGGACGTTGTCGTGGCGTTATTGGCGGTTTCGGTGGACGAAAGCAAGGGCTGTGTTTTAGTTCCGGACATCAACCTCCGAAAGTTTTGACATGCTGTGCACACGAGTAGGAGGAGGGTCCGGATCACCGGTCCGCACACAGCCCTTGCTTTCGTCCACCGAAACCGCCAATAACGCCACGACAACGTCCACTTGAGCATTTCTGGTCTGTCGAATCTATTGCCCGACTCATCCCATACCTCTATCACAGTTTCCAAAATAATATTATCTACTTAACGTGTCGTCCGGCCTCTCTTTGCGGACTTACTAGTGCCTTGAGCTGTGCTCCGCTTCAGCGTCTCACCTGCAGCTGCTTCAGTAACTGCGCGCGCAACCTGTGTGAACTCCCTTGGAATCAAGAACTCCTTCACCCCCATCGCAAGCTCCTCCTCCTGCGCGATCCGCATGTTCTCCCACACGGCATAAGGAAGCGGTAATCCCTCCGGCTGCTGTGGCGAAGCGTACTCGGAGTGGTGAATCCTGACGTGTTCTGCCATATTATACCGCCATACGGCGGGAACCCAGTCGTTCTTGCGTTCGGCACCTGGACAGAGGCCGCAAATGATCGGTACATTCCGACATGCGCCCTTGCTTTTCCCATCGTTTGCCGTCTTGTATTGAAAGTTTACGACGTACGGGCACTTCGTTCGAATTTCGTTCTTTTTGCTGTTTGGTTTCATATGGACCTGACATTCGGGGCGGCCAGATCGTCCGCAGTATCCGCAAGGCATAGTGTCTCCGACCTGAAACCCCAAATTTCAGCGTAAATCACCCAATGGAAAGAATGGTTTCTCACCCGCGGATACACTGCTGCCTGAGTACTCGCTCCCTCCGCGTTCGCTTTCTTTTTGGGCTCTGGCTCCCCGGAGTTGCGCAGACGGCGCAAAACATGGGCGCCAATGTGAGCACGCCAATTCTTGGGTACTTCTGGACAGTAAAGACAGCCTTGGGTCGACTTGTCCTCGACAAGAGCAGTCCCGGCTTCAGATATTAGAGCAACTTCGCCTATGTACGCTAATCAGTCGTCGAATTTAACCATGAACCAATGACAATACCTGATGCTGATTTATACGGAAAGCCGGAACTTGCTGCGATTTTTGGCAACGATCGCAGGTTGGAGCCCTCGTTAAGTCGCTGCGATAGTTTGACGATGAGAATGCCGAGGGGTGGATGATGTAGGGCCCAGGTAGTTCCCGCCGAGTTGATACCCTTGGCTGCTTCCTCAGATAGGCGCCCGTGTGCATCAACAACGGGGGGATTCACAAGCTCAACCATGACTCCGGGTACAGTTACAATAACGGGTTTCGTCGTCAAAAGTCCAGTGGTCTTCATTTTTGAGACCTTTGTTAAAAATGTACCTGTCCAAAGCCAAGTCCATGAGCCCTCTTGCAGCGTCGCAGTACCTGAATTATCGTCAACCGCGATATCATCCGGTGTTGTTGTGACTGCTTCGAGATGGACGATCTGCCCTGTCAATTTGACGTTCGCCTGTGCATTCGCGATGGTTCCGGCAGTAATCTCTCGTACAAGATGGCCGTCTTGGCTAATTGCGGTCGACTTCACGACCGCTAGTGAGACAGTTTTTCCATGTTGGACTAATGTGAGGAAGACGTCGCCTGTGATGAACGCGGAACCGGTCATATTTCCCGAAGAGCCGGCTTTGAGCGAGCGTGATTCGACTTTAGTGAAGCATCGAACCTTCCCGAGCCCCAGGCCTGCAGCGCGGTCTGTCCTATTCTTGGACTTAGCAACAAATTCCTTGTTGAGTACGAGTCTGCAGATCGACGCCTTGTGGATTGGTTTGCCATTCTCATCGGCAACATAGTTGCTCGGACGGATTCCGGGTCCTGGCGTTAGCTTGAGAGGCTCGGGCTCGTCGTCTATGATGTCAAGCAGAGTAATTGGCTCGGGATCCAGTGCCGACTCCAATTCCTTTCCCTCGGGCGGATGTTCTTCGGAATCCGACTCTGATTCTGTTCCACCATCCATCGGCGCCGGATTCGGATTCTGGGGGTCGGCGGGAGGAGGATGAGACGTAGGTTCAATGACCGACCGATCTTTATCGTCAGCGAAGCCGGGATAATAATTTTGACCCCACGGCCGCAAGAAATCGAGGCCAGGTGTTGCCAGAATCGTGGGGAAATCATATTTCTCGGGTGCAAGTTTTGAGCAGGCTCGTAAAATGCGAACGGCCGCAAGTTCACCTAATGTCCAACAATCGACAAGATCACATTTCCCCGCAGTGAGATCTCCGATCCACTTTGACGAGTTCAGGTGGTCCTTCTGCTCCGTCCTCGTAATTCTGCGACGCCGGCTCTCTTTGTGTAGATGCGGCCACCGGCCATAAACACCCTGAATATCACAGGCCCATCCATTACGCTCCACCCCCTGCTTGTAATTCATCGCAGAGTTATGGCCGCCAGCCATCCGCATGAAGGCAAAATGACCCTCCAGTGGATCCGTCCCATCCTCATTTGCGTTCACATCAACGTCGGGATCATGCAGCTGTTGTTTAGCGACCGAAAAAACGATGTTTTTGATGGTGCATTGGGTATCGCCATAAAGCTGGTTGGACATGAAGTCCGTGCGGTATTCGCGAAATAAAACAAAAAGAAGGTGGGCGCATGTGCTCAGCGTTCGGATCTGATCACTGAGGCTGAACTCGGGGGTGATGAAGGGCACCATGAAATTTTCCAGAACGTGGCCAAGGAGACGAACAGAATCAGTTGTTGACGCAAGATCGACATTATCAGAGGGAGCTTTGACCTCGCGCAAAGAGATAATTGCCTCGATCAAATCGATTGCACGCGGTACATCCTGCGGGTCGTCCGGATTCAGCAGCTTGTTCACTGATTTCTCGTCGTGTTCTGCGATAAGTTGCAGACATTGCCCTAGAAAATGGGGGTTCACGATGCGGCCAGCATCAACACACATGCCAGACGGTTGCCGTACAAGCGTGGAATCACCTATAAATTCTCAACATACGCCGATTCGAATAAATCTCAACCTACGTTTAATAATGTGACGCCAATCAAAAGTTTGCAATGCTTGCTTCGGACCCGTGCAAAGATTCAAACCGCGAAGATTAGATAGAATGGCGTAGAGCGGATGGTTCTTCGGCAGTTCCTCTTTGCAGAACATTTTGTATCCGATTTTGCGCCGGAGCGGGTCTCCATCGGTCGCGAAATTGTTGATTTCCCCGTAAACTTCCTCTCCGAGTTCTTCCCATGCTGACATGAGAAGATTGTACATGTTCTCCATATCTTCGACAGTTTCGCCCTTGCAGGTGGGGTAGGCGAGAATAGGGTAGATGTTCTTCTCGTCACCAAATCGAACGGCTACGACCGCCATTTCCTTCCCAAAATGTACTGTTCCCTCTCGAAGCTTGTCAACAATTGTCAGCGCGGAAGTGTAGGTTTGCAAAGTAAGTGGTGTCGTCGCTGAATGCTTCTGGCATAAACCACCGACTTTGTTCTCCATCGGAAAGTAGTCGAGATGTTCCTCGATAGCAACCTCGTCCATCATAATTACAACACTCTTCTTCCCTGTCTTCCCGGCCAATGCACGGGGCTCCAGAATAACATTCTTGATATTGGCCCGAATCTCGTCAATAGAGATAGGTCCAAAGGTAGGGGTTATCTTGACGAAATGTGCGGAGTTTTGAATCGTGCGGAGCAAAGGTAGATTGAGGGCGTGATTTAGAGAATATAATAAGGACTGCCCGCCAATGCGGTAGATGAGGAGAGATAGATCATGTTCAAACTGCGTAAATCCTTTGGTGGAACGGAGCCCTTGGACGGCTTCGAGAATTTGGGCTATAATTGTGTTGATGCTTGCACCGTTTCGAAGCGCGGTGCTAAGGAGCGCATTGACGCGAGGAATGTCATTAGTCGCAATAGCCATAATTAGGCGTTCGTAGTCTCCCATTTTGCGCGCAAATGTGGCCAGCTGACGGCTCATATTGAGCGACTGTACCCAACAAGTTAGACGGTTACTGCTTTGGAACGGATTGTGAATACCTGAAGCTTAAGATCATTGTTTTCCTGGGTACGCTCGACCAACAGTTCCTTCAGCTGAACATGGTTTAAATATTTATAATTCGTTCCTTTTGCGGCATGAGTTGCAATGCTGGCAAGGCTGTCGAGACGCGCCGGGATTTTGTCGCATTCGTGACAGTGAGATGCGTACGCGGTAGGTTGACGGGAGCACGATTTTGACCATGCGATGATTTTTTCGCCCTGGTTGTGGATCTCAACAAGGAAGGGAAGGTCGCCAATGGAGCGGCCGATTGGTAGGCGGTGAAAAGGGAATGTTTCGTTACATTTTAGATCTAGGTCCAATGGCCACTGGATCACAACACCGGAACATGCATTGTTGTCGAAATTTTTTAGTGAAGATTGAACGGCAGTGGCTGATTGGGGATTGGGAGAACTAGATTCAAGTAGAGTTATTCACAATTTCTGATTCTACAGTGGAAGTCGTACCGTTCATTATTAAACCGGGTGTCATAGGAGAGCGAGGAGAATGCGAGAGGCATATTAGCCGACGGGAGAGGTGATGGGCCGCTTCGCGGAGAGAAAGGCGAGGGAGGGATGGATGGGCTGCGGGACAAATTTGGAGAAGACGCGGAAGAGAATGGAGGAGGCATAGCAGCCGAAGGGAGAGATGATGACCCAATTTGGGGAGAGAATGGCGAAGGAGGAACAGATGCCCCGCGTGATAGATTGGGAGACGAAGTCGAGGAGGCCGGGGAATGGTGAGATGTAAATGATCCCGTCGAAGGATGTCTAGCGAGTGAGGGTGAGCGCGACACTGATGGCGATCTATTCACGCCGCAATTTCTGCCCCTCATATGATTGAACAACGGGGTAAAATGCCCGGCTGTCATCAGTGGCCGATTTGAGGTTATATTCATATTGACCCATGCCGGACAACGTGTGCATTGTAATTCCCAGCTCCCTGCAGCATTTATTCGACTGCTGATCTTTGTCTCTTGAAATTGCGCTAACAATGTTTCTTTTGAGGGAACGGAGAGGGGAGAAGGCGCACTGGGCGATGATGCAAAGGTTGGAGAGTGTGGTAGCACGTCGGAGAATTCCCGAGTGGGCCTTTCATGAATCGGATTAAAATGAGCGAAATTGGTTGGTGCATTAGAGGAAGGTGGAGGAAAACCCGGACGAGCTCCAGTTGTAGAATGAAAAAGAGTGGACGGCGTATGATACGGAGCCGAAGATTGGGATGCCTCGAAAGAACGCAAGGGAAGGTCGGTGTCGATGGCTGGGAGCAGCGGTCGATGCGGATGTGCATTGCCCATAGATTGGAGAAACCGCTGCTCAGCAGGTGGGGCTGGATACGATGCTGAGTCGCGGCGTGCCTGCTCGCTCAGGTCTGTCATCTCGACGTCCTCCGACGGTAGCGGGGCATTAGGATGAGGTGTAACGACAGCAGGCACGGATGCATGAGAGAACGAGGATGGATCCATGGACATTAAAAAACTTGAAGGCTGTAGGTGGTGGAAGAGAAGAGAAAGCTTTGAGACGCCTCGTCGCGTCGCGTAAATTTGACGTACATTATTTGATTTAGATTACATCAGCATCAAAAGATCAATCACCTCAATACGACGTCTCAAGGGCAAAATATATTATTCTGGGAGCCTAAGGACGTGTAAAACATATGAAAATGGGAGGGTAGCCAAAATTCTGGAGGGATCTGGCTAAAAACAAAGCCAAAAATTGGAAGTTCACGATTCGGGTGGTCAAAAGCAGCTCATCAGCACAGCTTTCCAAATTGGGGGGCCCTGTCAAGGAGGTCTGTGTGCGATCGGGAATTCCCGCGTGCCTCTTGATTTATTAAGTAGCGCAAGTACATGTGAATACTAGTGGTGAATATAGAACGCACTCCCCGAGTCGGGGGCGCCGCGCGGATGGAGTCGAGTCCGCACAAGCGCGTGATGCACACCGTGCGCACAAGCTGTGGGGATGGGCGCATTCTGTCTGCAGTGCCCGATCCCGTCTCGGCCAAATGCAGGCGTGCGGCGTGCGCATTGGCCTTGCAGTCGATTTTGATGCACATTCTTTGTCTTAAATGGAATCCCATTTGAATCGAAACCTGCGCGAGCATTAAGCAAGAAGGAAACCACAGAAAGAAGTGGAACGGAATGACGTACCAAAGCATGGATTAGCAGCGCCCAAGCTGACATCAAAGGAGTGGCCTTTACATTGGGGAAGGGTAGGTATGGATTTTGTGCCAGAGGATGAAGCCGGATGTCCGAGGGCAGGCTCGAGGCCAAGAGCGGTGCTGCTGGAGAGCAGTACTAATGGCGCGATTGTTGGGGGTGCAATCACAATACCGCTGCTCTTCAGCGAGGAAGGCCGCAGACGGCGGCCATGGAGCGCGAATAGGTCCTAGCACAGCTCCTTGAAACGGCACGGGTGAGCGAGTCAATACCTTCGAAGAGCGACTCAGTTTCAATAGAGGTATGAGTAATAGAGGAGAGAGTGCGCTTGGACGAGAGCCTGCAAGGAGCAAGAGCACACCAAGCAAGTGCTGGGAGTTGGGAGGAAAGTGCGGAGTCGTGTGGTAAGTGCTTGGTCATCCTGGGTCACCTGGTCAATCCGAACTTCGACCAACGTGGACCAAACAAACGCTTCTTTTCTTCTAAGGTAGACGTCATACAAATACTGTCAACGTTCCAAATATGGGCAAATTCTGTAAATAATTGTACCAGATAATTTCTGGGGTGATTCGGCCTTATCCCTTCCATGAATTTGTAGATATGTATCTTACACATGTGCCAACAAGCTGCATAAGCTTTTGTGTAAGAATTGAGTGAGGAGTTATCTGCGCAAAGTTCCCATCACTTTTGCCGTCAAAGAGCTGATGAAGCCTTGAATCTGTAACTACATTCCTTTTGCTCACTCACTGGCATGGTGTGATACTTTAAATAATATCTAACATGCATATCTACAGATTCATGGATGGGATAAGAGAGGATCAGTCTACTGATTATCTGGGGCATTTGTTTCTACAATTTGCCCATATTTGGAACGTTGACAGTATTTGTATGACGTCTACCTTACCACCACCATCCCCCGACTGACCGAGCAACTTTGCTCTAATCAGTGGGGGCCTACCTTTACCGTGTGCTCGTTTGCCGCGGCGCTCATGTAGGCCCTGTCACTCCCTCCAATCTTCATTCATTGACCAATGTCAGTCATCTAGCTCATACACACCTAAACGCAACACTGTTGACTTCAACTTCAATGCTTCAAATCTTGACAGTGTGTCCACTTACTATATTTTGTTCATTCATCAACTGAATTTTATTCTCTAGGCTCGACAACTGAAACTTTGACCGTACACCGACTCGCGGGTTCTTTCAACCGAAGGTGTACAACGTTATTGACTTGGACCAGAACGGTTCAAGTCTTGTCTCCTTTCAAAATAGGTGCGTCTACTTTTACTTATCATTCACTTGACTTAATCACTCTTTTCCCAGATCAAGGCTACACCACGCCGAAGACCGAACATATGGCCACTTGACTCGAGGTATGTATTCACACTTCATCTCTCATTTTCTTGACTGATTGACAAGCCGAGCACCCCGTACTTGTAGGATTTTAATGCGTCACAGCGACGGTGGACTGACAACGACTTGTCTGCGCAGCGTTCCGCCACTTCGGAATCGAGTGCGCGCATGCGCAGCGTCAGTGGCTATCGGGCGCGACGATTCTAGAGGCGAATGCCGTGCGTATGCAGGCGGAGGTTAGGAGGACGTGTGGATTCATTTCCGTTCGGTGGACAGCGGACTTGTGGGAGGTAAGTGCGGGCTTTCGCCCGGCTTAGACTTTGCATTGACGCCGCTTTTGCAGGACTTCCACAAGGGGTGCAGGCACGACGGAGAGGCGCGCGCGCAGCGCGTTTTGAGCCGGGGTGAGCCCAGGTTCATGCTGGCTTTTGCCTTGATGCTAACGCGGACGGCTTTTGCAAGTGCGCGGCGGTGGTGATCACGGGATGGTGGAAGTAAGCACAATTTACGTGCACGCCCATTCGCTTTTGAAGGGGTACCGACACCTTGTACCTGCAGGATCTGAACACGCCACGGCGAGGGCGGGCGGCGCACTGTACTCGGCCGAATTCTGGAGGTAAGCGCAAATTGGGCAGGCTCCTACCAAGCCGCGGTTTCGAGGATAACAGTCTCAGTAGCGGGATTTTAATCTATATCTCAGACGCTGTGACTATTTTTGACATGTGACTGGAATAACGTTATGTTACTGTGACTTCAAGTTGGGGGTTATCCTCTCCACGGCGGCTTGCCGATAACATATACAAACAACATAGCCACAGGACCCCGCTTCCCGATTTGGCACACCCAAAGCATTCCCGCGGAAATGGCGCTCGCGACGGCTTCTCACACCCAGCTGAGCGCCGTCCTAACCACACTCGATCATCAACACCTTACCATACCGGGATTCGTCATTTCTATTCTCGGACATTCAAGCTTCTCTGATCATCCTGTCGTCGGAGATCTGCTCAATCACTCGGACGATGTCCTGGATGCATTTCTACACCACCCCAGAACTGCGCGGCCTATGCTGGCATGGGCCCACAAAAAATTAAATTAAAGTATGCCCAACTCATCCGGGATCTTGCCGATAAAGAGAATGGCTGGCATTTTTCGGCCGCAAATACATCTGCGAAGCAGCTGCAGGATTTTCGGATTGAGGATATGGCCATGCGAATGAAGGCTCTGGCCCCAGAATTATGGGACTTGCTTGGACTCTTGCTCTCTGCAAACCGTCAAAGTGGCGTCGAGGGTGATGATCCAATGGATACCGATTTGCCAGAAGATAATCCGATCCGGCGAGCTCAGAAGCTTGCAGAACGACGTGAAGCCCTCATTGTGATAGTGAGTTTTGGCCGAGACACAACCACTAAAATTTATTGATCAAGAAAACAGAAAAAAGTAGTGCTAATAAGTGTGATGATGCAAAGCACAAATAAAAAATGCAATGCGCTTGAAAGTGTATTCGGCATTTTCCTTCATGCTTCCAATACCCCGTCCAAAGTGATTGAGACACTCGCTCATATGGGGATTACCATCTCTGTGGATGCTATTGAGAATGCTGTCCACTCCCTTTCCCATGAAACCTACCACACGCTCCGTGCTATGGGCCAGACACTTCTCGTTGGATATGCCTACGACAATTTTGACATCAATTTCCCTGGAATCGTACCTGTTGTCGAAAAGTCTACAGACACCCTCACACATTTGACCTCTGGTGGCCTTATCTTTCTTGAGCACGGTGTCAAGGCTGACGATCTCCGCTGCTCAGAAGAGCTTTGGAAGAAAAACCCACTTAACCCTGCCTTCGATTCGACCACTGCCCCTCCTCCACACACAATCATCGATTTGGAGCGTCATTTGGATGATCTTCATCCCGAAACAGCTCACCCCTCAAATTTAACCTGCCAAGAGCGATTTAATTCGTGGCTTTTTCGGGCTGACCTGCTGAAGTATGGCCCGAATTACTTTGAAGACTTCTTCGCCATGCTAGGAAAGCCCTACATGGTTGAGCAGGTACCTGTCGTACAAATGCGATGGGCACCTGCACGGTCTCTGGATGTAAAGCAGTCCACAGTTGCAGGGAATCTACAGGCCATTCCTGAATTTTTGGAACAGGGTGGTGTGGGAGATCCATCGGAGAAGGTGGAAGGTATTTGGGAGCGCAATGTCTTGTCGATAATCGCCTACGTGATTTTATTTCACGGCGATCTCGGCACTGGAGAGCGCATAATGTCTTTGCTCCAGCGACGTGCAATCGAAGACACTCCGTGGCGGCGATATCAATATGTGATCTATATCATGGGCCTCTTTCATCTGAAGATGGCTGCCGCCGATGCCATCTGGAGGATTTTCATCGAGCCAAAGATTGGGCGGGAGGATCAGACCAGTCTGATGCATTTTGTTGCAATGCTGCGCCCGAAAGAAACTGGGAAAATTGGCTCTGACCCTGGGTTCCGTCGAATGCACGAGGTTATTGCCCATACTGGTGCAGCTCTTCGCTTGGATGCATGGCGTGTCGAAGTCCTTCGTCGAGATCCTCGATGGACATCACTTCAAGCTTGGGCAGATTCGAAACCCTCGTTTGCGACCATCACAGAAATTTCGGACTATCTCGCCTCAAACTATGTTGCAGGGACTGAAGATTATAACATTTATGAGCTCCGCCAAAAACCGAAACGAGAACGAGACCAGCAACATGAAAATGTCCTTCAGATGCACCAATATTTCAACCTCTATGAAGAGCTCTCCTTCGCAATGAATTTCGGGGATATTGGCCGTGTTGAAACTTTATTTCCGACGTGGATCTACATCTTCAAGGCAGTCGGCAAGCATAAGTATGCAGCGCACATGCTCAAATTCATGACTGATCTCCATTTTGTATACCCCCCTCCACTGCGACATGCCATCCGTTACAATATGCTGCCAAATCCTACTGGAAAAGAGGGGAAATCCCGCGGCGTTGACTGGGTAGTTGAACAGATGATCAATTTGCCGACAAAGGTCAATTCATCATAAATTTTCTTCTGGCTGGCTAACCGAGATTATTTTCAGGATACTTACGGTGGACGCGGCTCAAACTACACAAAAAAACGAGTTTTAGAGGAGTCCCCGCTGATTCATATTTACAGTCAGTGCAGCGAAAACATCGAACGAAATTTCTTGCTCTCGTCGTACACCTCGCGCCACATTGCACCAAACATGACAAAGACTCTCGAGAAAACTACCAAATATATGGAGGAACATGGTCCAAACGAACGTCGTACTGGCCGGGAAACTGCTTATAGTATCCCCGATATCATCGATCAAGGTCAGGGTAAAATGCTCTCAGCGGATACCACAGGGCAAGAGCCGTCAATGGGTGAAGGAGACGAGGCTGGAGACATGCTTATCGAGCCCGAGGACCTTCTCGTTGAATGATAAATTGTTGTAGTTACAGCTGAGAACAGAAATACTAATACATTACGGTGAATGGTAAAAGTGGAATGGGGATAAGTATTTAGAGGGGCTGAACGGAGATTCAGGTCGCGCGGGAACAGAGGAAGCTAAAGACGACGTTGAAGACTCAATTGTGGAGTGGGGATAGAAACTAGATAGTGTCGAAGTAAATGGTGCGGAAAATTCAGATATTGTCCCGATTTGGGAAGAGGAAGATGTAGCAGCAGTAGATTGCGCCAAACCCGATTGTGCTGCGATCTTAGGTGCTGCGCTAGCGAGGGCAGAGGATCTGAACGGTGTGGTAGGAGTGAGAGAATAATTTTGGACACGGGAAAAGAAGAGTGGGCAGGCGGCCGGGCGAGGAGTGACAGCCACAGCAGAAGCTGTAAATTGAAGAGTTGCTGTTGCCGGCGAGGTTGACAGAGCCACAGCTGGTGTTGCTGGAGTAAGGGGCGTGTTTTCGATGTTGTTACCTGGGTCCGAGGTGCGCGAGCTGTATACATAGCACATTTTCGATTGGAGGCTTAAAACGTGACATGAGTGCGCATTCAGGACACAAGAAAAATAAGGAGAACAGACATATATGTCCGAAGAGACCGCATTTGCTGCACTTTCGGTTTTTGGGGGTTGACGGCCCTGCTGGGGAGGGATTATTCGAGGTTGTAGTGGTGCGAAGGGGTGTTGTAGTGGGAATAGATGGTGGCGGTGCCAACGGAATTGGGCGATGCTGGGAGATTAGACCAAGAACCTTGGCGCCGTCCTCGGTAACTCGGTGCCAGTTCGTTTCCTTGGCCAGATCTGCTGTGGTTTTAATTGTGTGGTAGTGGGCACAGTCACCAATCCGATCAAGTACTTCATCGGACATGATCGCACCCGCACCATGCTTTCTAAAGCTGAAAGGGCCGAGGACTTCTTTGGTACGCTCTTTACGGAACTGATGGAGGGCGTCTCGCAGAGCCATGTCCGATGACTCGGCTTTATATGGCTTGATGCGAGAGCGCGAAGGTTGTTGTTTGGCTTTCGCGATGTCGACACGGGCGAAGTCGGCGAAGTTGCAGGGGAGCATAACTCGCAGCAGACCTTCGACTCAGATGTCTTGCATCGTGTACACCCTCCAGGGACGTCGGGACGACACTCAATGTGAGTGGACACTCGATTCAAAAATAAGTAAGACTTCTATGCGAGGAAATATGGGGGAAAAAAACACTCACCGGTCTTATCGTTTCCAAAGAAAATCATCGCCGGCTCACGGTAGCAGCCGTCCCCCGGTTGCCGTCCAGCGGCATTAATAAAATCGTCGAGAGCCGGCTCGACGCGATCTGCCCCCTTTTTTTTGGTCTGCTTTTTCCACACAGGTTCTTGTGCCACAATGGCATCGTAAACGGCGCGCCTATCTGCGCGATATTCATCCAAAGTCATCGTTGAGGGTGGGGGCGGTGCTTCAAGGTCGAGATCATCATCAGCGACATCGTTCGGGTCCGTGGTTTCGTCGGATATCACTGGCTCGGCCGGAGAGGGGATCAGGACGGGGACGGGGATGGGGATGCTAGGAGCCTCCGGTGCCGCAAGTGCAGCCCGTTTAGCGGCTGGCTGCTCAGCTGCATCCGAGAGCTGCTTCCGCTTCTTGCTTGTTTCGGCTCGCTTTGCAGCACGGGCCTCTGCCTTCTCAATATTGCTGTCGAATCGTTTGGGTTCGACCAGAAAAAGACCCATCGCAGTAAGATGAAGGGCACGAGCGGCTCTGCCAAGGCGTTGCCATAGGGTACACATGTCGCAGGTCGACCGCCACTGAATGACGAGAAGGATGTCAGGCAAGTCGAGACCCTGTCGTAAATGTCAGATGTCAAATGGACGATTCCATCATACAAACACACCATTCCGAAGGAATCTGTGCAGCTCAGACCCCATATTTTTCCGGTCTTCAACGCATCGGACTCGGTTTCTTTGAACTCTGTGGACATCTCTGAATTAAACCATTTTATTTTGTGCCGGTACTCAAGGGGAAGACGTCCGCGGAGAAATTTGGCAGCCTCGATAGAATCAGCGATGCTGTCGAAGAAGATCAGAAACTTGGGAGGAAGTGGATCCCCGGGCTTCCAGTTCTCGGGGATCAGAAATGCGAGGTCCTTGAAGCTATTCATCGGGTACTTCATTTCGCGAACAGCCAGGTGAATATTTGGGCGGTCATTGGACCTCCGAATTATTGTCACCTTGTCGGGCAGGACTTGAAGGGTGCGCATCACATCGGAAAGGACGGCAGGGGGGAGAGTGGCCGATACAATCACGAAGGGGATAGAGCGTGGGATGAGGAACCGTAAACGGCCGACTTCTTTGTACTCCGGCCGAAAGCCAGCCCATTTGCTCACGCAATGGCCCTCGTCCCAAACAATACTAATAAGCCGCGACGTAAATTGGGGCTTTTTCCACAGCTTGTCAAAGCCTCCATCTTGTTGCATCAATGTCTCGACATTGGTGACTATCACCCGGTATTTTCCATCCTCGATGTCCTACAACGCGACGCGACGTGTTCTGTCAATTGAGTTTATAGATTCGGACAAAGAAGTAACATACCTGGAAGTTCTGATATGTAGCTGTCTCGGAGGTGATTGAAATGCCTTTGATGCCCATCTCGCCTAGTTGCGCGACATTCTGGTCACCGAGGATATTTAAAGGACTGATAACCAGCTGAATGCCGTCAGCTTTGAAAAGAAGCGGGAGCCAGAAGGTCAAGGTTTTCCCAGATCCTGTGGCCGAGATACAGACCACATCGCCGTCGCGTCTAAGGATGGCTTCGACCACCTTGATCTGCCATAGACAAGGCTGATATCCGAGGTGCTCGACGGCTTTGGCGCGTATTTGTTCCAAAGAATACTGCGGGGGGCCGGTGGATGATGCCGAGAATACACGAGACTGGACGTTGGGCATTTTGAGCGGGAGCGCGACGAGAATAGGACGCGTTTGTGGTGGGCGACGCGTCAAGCAAATTTGGCCTAGTGCCAGTGACGTCCGGGGTCCTGGCTGTGGCTATGTTGTTTGTATATGTTATCGGCAAGCCGCCGTGGAGAGGCTCACCCCAACTTTCTGTCACTGTAACGTCACGCATAACTCGGTCCGAAATTTCCGCCTATCACATTTTTCTGTATTCAATTAATAATACCGCTACTAGGATTGTGAGCCTCGAAACCGCGGCTTGGTAGGAGCCTGCAAATTGGGTGGCGCGTCTGCTTATGACTTAGGACTGCAGTAGCGTGCTCGTAGAGTCGCGTGCTACCGATTCCATCTTGGGCGCACGCATTCGCAGCGTAGGTGTTTATTGGGCAGGATGGGGCTGGTCTCGATGTTTAACTAGACTACGCATGTATTCATTTCTTAATGCTAGTAATCAAGTTTTTGCTTTCTTTGTTGGTGGGATCATTGAAAACGAACACGCACGGATTAAGGACTCGAGGGACAGCTGCAATGTTTTCATTATTATCACTGTCTAAGCGACGGATATATGGCACTACAGAGACAGGCTGGGTCACTATTGTTAGAAAACGAAAGGTGTGCTAGATAAAGAGTGCTCAGTCGTTGCACGCTTAGAGCGGTAAGACAACGTCTGAGGTGCTGGGGTATTTACTGGGGGTTTTATACGAGAGAAATGAACGGCATCAAGGGAACTCGGGTGGCGTCAAGCTGGCTATCCGTGCATCCAATTTCCGGTGCCCAATCCCGCTGAGCTCGCTATCTCATCGTGTGGAATATGTTGCTTACACCGAATCTGCGTGCGGCTTGTTATTCCAACACTCCCCCTCAAGCGGTACGCAGACCGAGCTGAACAGCAAAGTGTTTTGCTTTGGGGCTGGGGAGCGCTTTGGTTAGAGTGTCGGCAATCATGTCCTCTGTAGGGCAATATGCCAGAACAATATGACCGTCCTCAATTATCCAGCGAATAAAATGGAAACGAACGTCGATGTGTTTGGTACGTGCATGGAATTGGTGGTCCTTGGTAAGGTTAATAGCGGATTGGTTATCCGAGAAGAGTGTAGTTGGACCTGGCAGCGGTGCGAAGACTTCTTTTATGAAGGAACGTAGCCACAACGCTTCCTTGGAGCGTGAGTGATAGCAACGTATTCTGCTTCTGTGGTGGACAGGGCAATGATTTCCTGTCGTTTCGAAGACCACGTAACGGCGCCGCCATCGATGAGGAAAGCATAGCCCGAGACGGCATGCCTATCTTCATGCATGCTCCCATCTGCGTCGGAGTAGCCAATAAGACCAGGATTCGCTCCCCCGTAAGTTAGCCAGTGACCCTTTGTGCCCTGGAGATACTGAAAAATGCGTTTCACCGCGTTCCAGTGTGGACGTCCAGGATTTACACTGAAACGCGAGACGCTTGAGACAGCATAGGCAATATCTGGCCGAGTACCAATCGATGCGTACATGACGCACCAACGGCCTCACGGTATGGGATGTGGCGCATGTCGGCAATTTCCATAGTCGTGGCAGGGGACTGAGAGGACGTAAGACGGACGTTAGGGTCCATCGGCATTGACAGAGGCTTGAAGTCCTCAAAACCGAAGCGTTTGAAGATAGACACGATGTAGGACTTCTGTGAGAGCCCTAGAGTGCGTGCCTCACGGTCACGGTGGACTTCGATGCCAAGGAGCCAGTGAACTTCGCCAAGGTCGGTCATTTTGAGGGCAGAGTTCAAGCGGGATTTGACAGCTGTCATTAGGTCGACGTTTGATGCGGCGATCGTTAGGTCATCGCATCTGGAAAAATCCCCCAACCTATAGAGAGGTATGTAGTCAGCATAGTTTTGATAGAGCTGTAGCTTGACCCCCATTATATAGCGCACTGTAGCTTCCTGCCAAAAATATATAGTGCTCCATAGTTGGTATAGCTACGTGCCATGTACACATAGTCTCAAAGCATTGTAGCGTCGTAGCCTACATATTCATATGTAGCTATACATATTTCTTTGGCATTTCATAGTTATTGCGTTCGCAGACCAAAAAAGGCGCAAAATAATAAATAATTATTTGACAGACATATTACAAGTAAACTACTCCTCTGCATCAGAGGCGTCATCAGTGGTCGATCCCTCTTCGTACTCCTTGAGAGCGGCATCAAGGACTTGCTTGCTGAAAGCGGAGGTGGAGGGGGTGTTGAGAGGCTGCGCGCCGGAATGGAAACTGTAAAAAGACCAATCAGATCAAGGGATGAGATGTAATGATAGGACCACGTACCGCCCGACAGTGTGCAGGCGCTTCAAGATCTTGTCCAAGAGTTGATACTTGTCGGTGTGGACGCGAACTCTTCCAGTGCTTTTACATGGGCCTCGTAGACGCTGCGGTAGTCGTTGACGGTGAAAGGGACATCAGTCTTGATGCCGGTCAAACGCTCGTCAATATTATTCTCAACCTAGAGGACGTGAGTAAGAGAAACATTGGATAAGGATCAACGTACTGCAGTGAGGATGGCAGCAAGGCTTCTGGAGCGCAGCGGACTGAAGAACTCCGGATGTCTCGGTCCCTCGTCCCGGCGATTGGCAAACCACATCGCGTTGACGGTGCTCTGAAGGATCGGGTGCTTGTATAAGCCCTTCTTGGCCTCGACATCCTAAGCTGAATTAGTACAAGATCGTGCTGATAACGGCCGCATACCTTGAATGCGAACACAGAGCCTTCCTTGAGATCTTCGGCGAGCTTCCGATTGAAGGCGATTGTCTTCTTATTCTGACCGCTCTTGAAGCCGTACATGACGTCGACAAGCGTGCGTATCTTGGTTTTGAGCTCGCCACGGAGCTGGGACCCTCGGCTGGTAATCTGATAATATTTGTGAATGAGGCAAGACGAGCGGCGAGTAGACACACCAATTTAGCCACGGTGGGCGTTAAAATCAAGTGTTCGCCCATTTCCTCGCAGGCACCGCTCCATGCACGCCGGACAAAAGTGTTCTCGGTGGCGCTGTCCGGAAAGGTGTCCTCGGCGCTGATATAACAGCGGAAGAGATCGATCGCAAAGACAGTATATTCCTTGGTGGTGTCGTCCAAGTCCTTGGCCCTCAGACGGCCGTTGGAGCTGGTGGTGCGTTGCGATTGGGCCGATCGCAATTCTTCGGAGTCGATCGAAGAAGACCGGCGGCGTTTGTCTCCGGCATCAGGTGACACCGAGCGAGGACGAGGTGGTGAGCGTGGCGGAGAGGGAGAACGATGACGGCGGGTATTGCGCTGATGTGTGCGAGAGCCGTCCACGAGGTTAAGCGTGATGGAGTCGGGGACAATCCCTCCATTGATGTTACGGATCTGTGAAATTGTCAGCATCTAAAGTAGCGAGTACAAGACAAATAATACACACTGGCTCGCGGATGGGAACACGTTCAGGGGTGCGACTGCGGCCACGGAAGGTTTGGCGGCTTTGTTGTGGGCTTGCAGCACGATGTGAGTGCGCACGGGAGTCCTCCTCGTCATCGCCGTGACTGTCACGGTCACGGCGATGGGCGGTGGAGCTGCTTGGACGCCAGTCATCGCTAGGGAACTTTGGAGCAGGAGGGACCTTGCTGTTGCGCTGAGCAAGGTTCTTCGTCGTCGTGGGCCGCGTTGATGGGACAGTACGGGAGGAAAACTAAGAGCAAAATTCAGTTTTGGTAGACTAAAAGGTCAAGTACGCACAAAATTGTCGTCAATAGGCCCACGCGTATCTTCCTCGATTTCACCTGCCTTCTTCTTGGCGGCCTTCGCAGCCTTCACAAGTTTCTCTTGCTTGCGCGCCTCTGCCTGGGTCTTCTCTTCATCTGGAATCGAGTTACCGGATATAGTAAATGCAAAGAAAAAAGATCAAAGAGACATACCCCGCTGAGCTTGTTTCTCACTGACACGGCGAGTCCTTCCACGCACAGGGCTTGCCTCATCCTCGTCGTCATCGCTGTGGTTATCCCGCTCTTTGCGACCAGGATGATCGTTAACATCTGCAAGCAAATTTAAGCGGAGGATAAAGTATAGAATGAAAAACTCGCCTTCGTCCTCGTCGTCAGAGTCAATCCGCATGCGAGCGGACTTTTTGGTAGCTACACAAGGGGGGTGAGCACCGAGAAATACACCAAATAGGAGAAGCTCACGGGGGTAGGTATCATTTTTGCGGGCAGAAGCTAGCATGACAATGAGCAAAGGCCCGGAGCGTATGATGGAGCGATGCCTGACCTTGCTCGTTCTCCTTGTTGGCCGCACGGTGGCTAGTTGAGGATCGGGCATGGGGCTGAGCGTCGTCGTCGGCGTCAGTAGCATAGCGGAGAGTAGATTGGTTGGCCATTGAAGACTATGTATGATAAGAATGCTGGTTAATATGCCTGGTGAGTGAGTGCAGGTGGAGATGAAAAGAGTGGGCGAACCTCATCTTATATATGTCGCGGTCGAGCTGCCTTTATACTCTTGGTTTGTTGAACAACAGCGCGTCTGTGTGGTGGTGGTTGGAGACAACAAAGACGCGGTTGTTGGTCAACAAACCAAGAGTCACGGGAGCGGCGCACATCCCGAATTTCAAAGATGACGGGCGCTGCAACACGTGTTAGTTTTGGGGGTCAAATGGTGTAAAGAAAATAGATACCGGATATTTCCCCCCAATACCATGCCCTCCTCGAAGAAATCCCGTTGCCCTTACTGCTTTCACGCTGTCCGTGGAGTCAACAAACATATCACCAGGACTCCTGTCTGCCATGAAAAATGGGCAGCAAGTCTTCTCGGGGAGGCGTCCATTACCGTTGACCGAGCGGAGACTGAGGAACCTGAGCCCGCACCAGCACCTCGCACACCGTCCCCAGTCCCATCCGACGATGCTGAGGATGACCCTATGGGCCTGGCTGACGACTTTGTCTTGCCTCCTCGCGAGGATACTCCTCCGCCCCCAGAACTGATCCCGCAGTCACGGCGTGCTACTGTTGAAGAGGTGCCTGACGAGGATGACCCGCAGAATTTCGGGCGCTTCGTAGAGCCATATGAAGACGAGGAGAGTGGAAGGCAAGCTGCTGGGAGACCACTGCGGCGGGGAGAGACACTCTTTGAGCGGATGCGAGCGCGCCAGCAGGCGGAAGGGGACTCTGAGTTCTCACCATTCCAGGATGGCGATGAGTGGGAGCTGGCCCGTTGGCTCTCAAAGAACGTGAACCAGTCTGCCACCGATGAGTATCTGGAACTACCTACTGTGAGTTAATTTGTTACTCGCTGCGGAAATTCACTAACCGTTGACCGTTTAGACTAAGAAAGCCAACCTTTCCTTTCACAACAACCGCTCCTTCCTTCTGAAAGTCGACAAACTTCCCACCGGTCCGGACTGGACGTGCAAGATCGTTACCGCTGCCGGAAATCGGCTCAATGAGAACGATGAGCTGATGTCCGAGGAGCTGGAGTTGTGGATGCATAACCCTGTCGAGTGCATAAAGGAGTTAATGAGTAATCCCGCCTTTCGCGAGCACATGGCATACGCACCTGAATGCGTCTACGGCACGAAAGAGGGACACGAAGATAGCCGCATTTTTGACGAGATGTGGACTGCTTAATGGTGGTGGGGCCTCCAGGTAAGGATATTCTCTCTGCTAAAGCTCTGATAAACCATCTAAATATGCTTGTGTCAGAAACTCTTACCGGCTGGCGCATGTATTAGTGGAATCATAATAGCGTCGGACAAGACCCATCTGTCGCAGTTCTCGGGCGACAAGATGGCATGGCCCGTGTATCTAACAATTGGGAATATTTCTAAAGACGTCCGCCGTCAGCCATCGGCACACGCGACAGTCTTAATCGGGTACTTACCGGTCTCGAAGCTGACTTGCTTCACTGACGACACCCGTTCCCTCGCGGGCTATTGACTCTTCCACAAGTGCATGTCCCTCCTCCTCGAGCCGCTCATCGCAGCTGGCAAGGAGGGAGTCGAGATGGTGTGCGCAGACGGCTTCATCCGCCTGGTCTTCCCCATCCTTGCCGCATATGTGGCCGACTTTCCGGAGCAATGTCTAGTAGCCTGCTGCAAGGAGAGCCGCTGTCCTCGCTGTGTTGTTCACCGTGACGATCGTGGAGAAAATCTAGTTAATACAATATGGCGCGACGAAACAAAAACTTTAGCCGCACTGCAGGATCACAAGAATCGTAAAAATTCCCCTACCTTCGAAGCCGACGGTATACGTCCGGTGTACACACCCTTTTGGGCAGAGCTACCTCACAGCGACATTTTCGCCTCCTTTCCACCCGATCTTCTACACCAGTTACACAAGGGCGTGTTCAAGGATCATCTTGTAAAGTGGTGCACGGAGATTGTAGGGGCAGCAGAGATGGATGCCCGCTTCCAAGCCATGAATGCATTTGCGGGCTTGCGTCACTTCAAGAAGGGCATCTCGACCGTTTCGCAGTGGACTGGGGCGGAGCACAAAGAGATGCAGAGAGTCTTCCTCGGAGTGCTGGCAGGTGCCATCAGTGCGCGGGTTCTCACAGTCGTCAAGGCTCTGATCGACTTCATCTACTACGCCCAACTCCAGTCTCACACCGTTCGCACCCTCAATGCCTTACAATCCGCCCTCGACACGTTCCACGCCCACAAGCAGGTCTTTGTGGACCTGAACATTCGCGAACACTTCAATATTCCCAAATTCCACGCCATCCAACACTACGTCGACTCGATTCGCCGACTGGGCAGCGCTGATGGCTACAACACGGAGTCTCCGGAGCGGCTTCACATAGACTTTGCTAAGAAAGCCTACCGTGCAAGTAACCGACGGGATTACACCGAGCAGATGGCACTTTGGCTTCAGCGCCAAGAAGCTATGGCTCTGCGCACCTCCTACCTCCAGTGGCTTGTCCTGCAAGGCTGCCCCGCCCTCGACGATTCAGAGGACGACGATGACGACGATGATCAAGGTGCAGGCACCTCAGCCCCTGCTGTCGTCGTCCGTCTTCCACCCACAAACCTCCCAACAACAGCTTATTCAATTGCCAAATCTCCCGCTTCGGAAAATATGACGGTCGGCTATCTGCAGACTACCCACGGCGCCGTAGACATTATTCCGGCCCTCACCCTCTTCTTAAAAGTGCATTTCAAGCAATCTCCTGTCACGCCTAGCTTATACGACCGATTCGACATCTTTAATCAAATTACTATCCACCTCCCACAAAACCGTTATCTCAGCAATCAGCCACGCTCCAGCCGCATCCGGGCTGTAGCTGCCATACCTCCAAAATCACGCCATGCTGGATCACCTGCTGTCTTCGACACGGCACTGGTAATCGAAGACCCATCCCAGTACAGTCCTTCGTCTGGGATAGCTGGTGCGAGACATTATTTTAGCTCCTTTTTGTTAACTGATACCTATTTAGGTCTTCGTCCCGCTCAAGTCCGTGTTATTTTCAAGCTCCCTCCTCAATTTGGTACCTATCCCCACCCGCTCGCGTACATTGAGTGGTTTACCCCTCTCAACAGACCTGACCCAACCTCCGGCATGTTCACCACACACCGCTCAACGCGGTCCCACCGGCGGAATGCTGCGGTAATTTCTGTCGAGCATATTGTTCGCAGTTGCCATTTAATGGGCAAGTGCGGGGCAAAGATTGACCGGAAATGGACCTCATCTAATGTATTAGAGGTAGCTCCGATGTTCTATGTTAACTCATACATACTTGTAGATACTTTCACGAGGCAGAGAATCTCATAACTTTATTTTTCAATTGAATTTTCAGGAAGCGGAAACGGGTTCCGCTTTGATAAGCGCTGGAAGAAGCGCTCAAAAAGTGGCAGTGCTCTGTCATTGAGATGAAGTTGTTTGCCTCTGTCTTTCCTGCTGGTCTCCGGGTTGTTGTTTAGCGGCCTATGTGCACTTTCCGTGTCCTTCGGGAACAAGAAAAGTGTACGTAGGCAATCTAACTAAAAGCCGACAGCCCAGATTGGGAAGCAGAGCAAAAGAAAGGCCAATGCGGGGATTGAACACACGACAAGGAATTACGCAAAGAGGGCTGCGACCGCTAGACTAAGATGTCATTAAAGACAGAGTTCAAAATAGTTTGACATGTAGAGCATTATATTGTCTGCCCTAGACAATATAGTACACCATAGTTCTCGCGTAGAACAATATAGCACACCATAGTTCTTGCGCAGAACAATATTGTCCAACATAGTTCATGCAGGGAACTATGTTGACTACAGGCACTATAAAATGCGCTGCCAAACTACAGCAGCTACAGCAGCTATATTTCGCTACGTAACTAACCGGGAAACTACGGCCCGTAGACATTTTCCTGATGCGACATGAACCACGATGATCACAATCCCGTCATTGCGTCTCTGGAAGAATACGGCTTGGTCCACCTAGCATCGCTGGAGTCCGAAGTCCTTCAAGATCTCGGACAGCCTCTCATACCACCGACGTCCACTCTGCTTCAACCCATACAGAGTCTTGTTCAGCCTCCACACACGCTGTTCCTCCCCCGCAACCGCAAAACCTGGAGGCTGCCGCATATACACAACCTCATCGTCCCTAGAGATATGATGCCCCCACCACGGGAGGGCGTGGCAAATATTGCGTGTGACCCCAGATGTTATCTGTGCAACCCCAAAAATTGGTGGTGTCTTCTACCCCCTCCAATACCCATTTTTCATTGAGGCCCACCCAGCAACTTCCTTGCACAAAGCTCAGGAGAAACAAAGTCCCGGGGGACAGTTTCAAAGAGGTGTCACCTGTGACACACCCAGCACCACCCGACTCGATCCCCACAAAACATGCCTTGCCCATTGGTGTTGGCCAAATCCAAGTTGGCAGACCCCATCCTAGCATCGATTCCGATGTTTTACCAGAGGCACAGGTCAAGCGCACCATTATTGAATGCCCTGCAGATATAAAACAACTGACATCCTGAAAATCATTTCATTCTGATCCAAATGCAAATTGTGAGGTGGGTCTGATATGTAGGATGGGGTCTGCCAACTTGGATTTGGCCAACACCGACGGGCAAGGCATGTTTTGTGGGGATCGAGTCGGGTGGTGCTGGGTGTGTCACAGGTGACACCTCTTTGAAACTGTCCCCCGGGACTTTGTTTCTCCTGAGCTTTGTGCAAGGAAGTTGCTGGGTGGGCCTCAATGAAAAATGGGTATTGGAGGGGGTAGAAGACACCACCAATTTTTGGGGTTGCACAGATAACATCTGGGGTCACACGCAATATTTGCCACGCCCACCCGTGGTGGGGGCATCATATATCTAGTGTCCGACCAATTGTGTCTGGTTTTTTTCGCTGGATGGGTTCTCAGGGATGGTATGAAGGCTGTTGGGAATATGAGGGCGGGCCAGTCGGTGGGAACCTCGCGAGACAACTTTCTTTGGTGGGTCTCAGTTCGAATCATTCGATATATGAATTCTTTTTGTCACGTCGGAATCAGACCAATTGTGTCTCATTTCTTTTTGCCTGTATGGGCACTCCTGAATGGTATGAATGCGGTTCAGAAGTAGTAATGAGGAACAGTCAATGGCAACCTCGCAAGACAAGTTTCTTTGGTTGGTCTCAGTTCGAATCATTCAATATATCAATGCTTTTAGTGGCGTCGGAATCAGAACAATTATGCCTCATGTTTCTTTGCCTGTATGGGTTCTCCTGAATGATATGAATGTAGCTGGGAAGTCGTAGGGGAGCAGTCAGTGGGAACTTCGCGAGACAAGTTTTTTTTGGGGCTCCCGATTTGATTATGCCCTCACCTTGGATTTTGTGCCACCTTGAAACATGCATCATCGCTGGAGCAGTCCGAAGCTCTGGCAGATGATTGGTGAGCCCAAAATATATATTGCTGCTTACAGTGCGACTGATTATGTCTTGGCCCAGAAAACAGGAAGACTGGAACATGACGGAGAATTGTAAATCGCAACAGGAGGATTAGTTCCAGATAGGTATACATTTTCTGCCTGGGGACAATCCTCAGCAGGCAGAATCGACCTCAAGAGCTGGTTCAAGTGTTTGCTTGGTGTTGTCGAGATGACAGTGGAGGTACCACATTGCATCGTGAAAGCGACGAGGGATATCATGCACTATTTTTGGTCCGATCCAATGTTCAACATTGCCTGTTGAAGATTTTACTAGCCGGTAAAGACACGGAAACCCGAAGATACTGTTGCAAAAATTAAAGAACAGGTCAGATGTGCGTGCCTCGGTGTTTTGCCTCAAAACTCTCTGGGTGAAACCCTATTCTTCTGATTTTCTTTTTCTGTCACAGGGGGGATGCTAATGTACTGGCGGTCATCCAACTCCAGCGGCATTTGCCTTGAGTCATCAAGTTCGGCCAGGGCCAGTGGCTGTACACGATTGCATCAGCTGGAAATGTGATGCCATCGATGATTCTGTGGCCGCGGAGTAGAACAAGCACCCAATTGGTAAGGCCCTGACTAATACCCACACTGGCAGACCCCACACGATACACATACATATGGCTCGCCTCACACAGGCAGCCTGCCACCGCGGACATGCAATTATGAATTGCAGGATTCAACACACCGATTGAAGTGCAGAGTACCAAGAACAATACCAGCTCAGATGGAGCTGTCTGTTGTATTCGTTGAATAAATATGTAGCTTGTTGGGCCCATAAAACTGCTTGCGGATGATATCAATGAAATGGTGCGCTGACTGATGTTTGGGATATTTGTCCCTCTAGGAACTGAATGCAGCTCAAATTTCATATCATGCGCTGACTGATGTTCAGGATATGTGTCTCGCTAGGAACCGAATGCAGCTCAAATGTTATATCATCCGTTGAGCAGGCTGAAAATCGGGGTGCAAGCCCAGCGGAACACTATACAACCTCAAATGTCATAGATCAACTCCAAATCTCCATATTAAGGGGAAGGTGTAGTGTTATTGGTGGCCCTGACAAAACGGGTTGATTTCTTTGATTATGGCTATGGAAAGTTGACTGATACGATTTCATCTCTAGAAATTCATCCACTCAAAGAAAAAGAATGAGTGAACAGGTCCTCTTACATTATCCATTGATGCTCATTGCCAAAAGAAACGTTAGTCTCATAGCGCCATTGAGGACTGGTCATCGGGCGAGCAGAAAGTAACCGACTTCGAGGGCTCGCGCGCCCAGGACATCTACGAGACTCACATGGCCGTTCTCGAGCACGTAGAAACCAAGAGCCCTGCCCAATACTGGGCCCACATGGAAAATATTTTCGAGACCGTGTCGTAAGTATTCCTCTCTATGGCTGCCAAACTATTCTAATCCCATCCTTTCATCAGACGCACTGGTGTCGGGACGGTCTCGCTCTCAGCTATGCAAATGGAGGCTCTTGAAATGCTTGATATCTAATTATGACTGGTACAAAATCTGCGTGGCCATCAGCCTTTTGACATTTCGCTTGCGGCTTGTTACGGCTTGTGGGCTTGGCAACGCTAAGCGACAAGCTGCCAAGCTCGAACAAGGCCATAACTCAGAAATTAACCCCCCTCCGAGAGGAGGGATTGACCTGAAAATAGAGAAACTAACCTCCACAATTCATAAAACATGCCCCGGCACACATAAAAGTACACAGAAGCCCTCGTAGCGCCCAAAAGACATGCCAAATTTGGACGGGATTTTCAAGCTTGTGAAATTCGGACATAGGTTTGTCACCTTGTGAGCTTGTCCGCATTTTAGTGGGGCTTGTGACCTTGTTTGGCCTTGTACAAGCTCACAAGTCAAATGTCAAAAGTCTGATGTGCGGCGGCTTAGTTTACTTCATATTCAGACTTTTAATGCATGTCGTTCTTTCTGTAAACGGTATCGGCGAATAACTGGGAATTAAGTAAAATAAACCTGAAGTAACTGGGAAGCAATGCACCATACTTCTGTATAAACCGAGATAATTGGCCGTAATTGTCGCCAATCGGAAGAAAAATATTTGGACTTCCGCAATTTGGTAATTCTCGATAGTCGCATAATTACCGCCAATTGGACGCAATTACTGCCAACTGTGGAGTTGGGTTTTTCCTGATCAGTGCTACCTGGAAAACCAATACCAGCGTTGTTCTGTGTTGATCGGCGGTATTCACGGTCAAGGTGAGCCTTCCCGATCCAAACTCAGAGTCCAAGTCTCATACCTTGCATTCCGGCGGCTCCCATAGCCCAGTACTTCTTCAAAGGCCCAGGTAGAATTCTGTGGTGCGTCATCTGCTCTCCATTGTGTTTCAGGCTAACAACCGGCCCCTAGGAAATCCAGAGCCGGCGCCGCGTGCCCACCACCGTGCGGTCGTCGGTCGGTCGTCTCTCCTTCAATATCGCTGTCCATTCCACCGGTATGCTAAATCCCAATGACAGAAACCAGGGCTCATGTACAGGCTCACAATAAGCATCCTCACCTTGGCCTGAATTGTGTGCTATCGTTGCGTGTCCTAGAGCTGCTCGTCGTTGTTGTATCCCTACGCATTCCGCGGCTCCTGCATTTGCCATATCCATAAACACATAGGTGCGGACCACCGTTATGCTATCCATTCTTCCGTTACTTGCTCGCTCACTATGGTTCCGATTAGGGTTACTCCGAAACGGCCTGGAGGCCTCGTCCATGTCTGGGCCACTCACAATGAATCGTGGTGATTTATGGGACTCGGTCTCATTGCATTCGGCGACCCACGCTTTGCATCAATGGCCAGGATGTATATACATTGTTTTTTGTCTGCTTATGCTCTGACTCGTGCTCCGGTTAGCGTGTTATTTTGCCGATGCTTGCGCAGACGAAGTCGAGTACGTCCCTTCCTGTCTGATGTACACGGGTGAGCTCGCAAGTTAATATCTATGTAAGTGTCACTCTAGTGTTGCATATCTTTACTCGCAGCCCTCCGGAAAGTGTTCATGTTTCAAATGGTTCTTTTCCGGGCTTCGGTAATCAGGTGCGCCGTCAGTTTGAAATCTGCTTTCACACTTGTCGTGTAGTTTCACGTTGTGTGCTCACGCAACGATCCTTCAGAGATTTTACACGTAGAATTGATACATAAGTACAGGTACGTCTTTTCCTCCACCCTGTCCTTTGGCCGTTCATCCGGGGCACACATTAATTATTCATTGCATGTCAGTTCCGCGAATGACTCAAGCAGCACGGCTTGAAAATCTCCTGTATGGGCTTGATGATGGCACCAAGACTTCCATTGTGTCCTTACCTGAGGAATACACATCCCCGACTCACTCAACGTCGTTGGCTCCTTGCAGGTCCGAGCTCGAGTCAATTTGTGAGTTCATTTCTCTCGTTGCTCTTTTGCGCTGCTCGTTCTCTCCCTTCTATTTGCTCTGTCGGCCAGCGCTATCCTGACGAAGCAATTTTCCGGGTCCATATACCATATGCTGGAGTTGGGGTACATAATTAGCACTGCCTGTTCGTAGATTTGTGTGCAATATACAATGGTGTCGAGCTCAAATTGTCAACTACAGTGGAGGAATATGCCGCGGAATACTGTGAAAACCCATGCCAAGCCGCGGTAAGTCGAGGGAAATTGGGGGATTTTACCAGTAATTTATTTTGAACGTCCAAGGAAAGCTAAAAGTACTAATGGACCTAATATGAGCGAATTCACCGACTTTGGGGGGCAATCTGACCCTATTGCCAAATGAGGTCTTTCCTGATGCGGGCGCGCCGCACACCGCGCACACGTGCAACCCCGTGCCGTGTAGAGGATAGACCTAGTGCGAGGGGGACCCGTTAGCAGGAAAGCAATGAACATTTGGCCTACAGAGGTACGGACAGTGGGTGTACGTAGGCAAACGGATGAAAGGAGCGTTACATGGACGCGTAAGCTATGTATGGAGCCGGACCGAATTCCGTGAGCTCGTAAGCTTGTACACGAAATCCCAATTCTCCACATGGCGTTCATCCTCGCCGGCGTCGACGCGGACAAGAGCAAGCCCAAGTAGGCGCTCAAGGAGGACGGGGCGGGTGAGGAGCCCGGTGCGCTGTGCGTTGTGACGCCGACTGTGTTGGATATCATGGTGCGTTTCTGTTTTTGTGTACTCGAGTTGAGTTTTGGTCTGATGGGTATCGATTTTTGGTAGGGTCTGCCGCAGCCTGGCGGTAAGCTTTACATCTCTCTCTTTTTCTTGCTTTTTTCGACTGACCGGCGCCTCCGCAGAAATGACCGGGCGCTCGTTGCTCGTCCGACGGAATTAGAGATGATGAAGGTTAGCCAGTTCTTTCCAATTGAGTTCTTCTTCTGAAGTTCATTCGTATCCCAGAAGTAAATAGACCTTCTTGTGCAACAGATCTGTAGAAATTTTAATTGTGTTGGAGCCGGCTACTCCGAATCGCTGGGAGAGCCTCAGAGGGAATCGCACGAGGTGGCGGCCAAAGCTGGTGGATGCGGGTTACAAACCACAAAGAATGACTAATCTACGCCTAAACACCCGCAAATCTGACCTCAGCGCCACGCTACAACCATGGTGTGGGCCAAGCCCACCACCACAGTGTGTTCGTCAACTTCAGACCCTCCAGTATTTGGTAGCGCCGTGTCGGTGTCCGTGAGCCAACGGGAAAACAACCTTAACGAGATGCTCTGTGAGCTTAACGAGATGCTTTGCAAGTCTGACCAATGCGGTTGGAAATGCTGACGCACTTGTTTATTAATCCGCGAAGCTGATAGTGATCTCGCGCCTCCGTATTTTATCAGGTTACTGGTGGCACGGATGTCGCAAGACATCGCCCAGTCTTAAAATTCCCATGGCGCCTTCCGTCCTCATCATCGGCGCGAGCGGGAACATCGGCCGCCCGCTTGTTCAGGAATTCCTGAAAAATAAGACTAGGTTCGAACGCATCGCCATCCTCGCGGATCCTGCCAAAGTCGCGCAGTTCGTCGAGGTACAGAGCCAGGGCACGGAAGTCGTCGTCGGCTCCTTTCTCGAGGCGAGCTCATACAAAGGCACATAAGTAATGTTTCCTGCACACAACGCCGCGCTGACGCGCACACAAGGTTTCGACACCGTCATCTGCCTCGCGGGCAACGCCGCCATGAAGCTCCAGCCCGGCATGATCGACGCCGCCATCGCCAGCGGCGCGCGCCACTTCTACCCTTCCGAGCTCGGGACCGACCTCGCCTACCGCGATAACGGCAAGAGGCGCTACTTCCGCGACAAGATCGCGACGCGTGAGCACCTGCGCCAGCGCGCGCGCGAGGTGCCGGGCTTCGCGTACACGCTGCTCATAACGGGCGCGTTCACCGAGTGGGCCCCGGCGCCGTTCAATAACATTGATACGCAAAAGCACACGGCCAGCCCGTATGGCTCGCCAGATGCGCTCGTGACGGTGACTGCGATACCCGAGTGCGGTTCCAATGGTTTTTTCTTTTCGAATTGGGGAGATTGATTTGATTTGATCGACAGCGTCGTGCGATACATCACCGAGTCAGTGCTGCTTCCCCTTGAGGGCCAGTCGTGCCGCGAGTTGCGGGTGTCCGGGGACACGCTCACGTGGGCGGCGCTCATAGGACTGCTCGAGGAGGTGCAGGGCGTCAAGTACGAGACGACGTACCTCGACCCGCGCGACGCAGCGGTGAAGGAGGAGGCGGCGCGCGTCGCGGGAGACGCTGAGGCGGAGATATTTTGGTCGGGGATAACGTTGCAGGCATCAGGCGTGGTGTATGTTCCAGGGCCTTTCGACAACGCGCGGTTCTCATTCACTCCCGAGACTGCGAAGCAGACATTGCAGCGCCTGTTGGGAAAGAATTAGCTTTTATACGGCCCGATATACTCCCCCTCACGCATCTCTGTCTCAAATGAATTCAAGTTTCAACTCCACTTCACTTACCATCCGCTCTTCTTCAATGAATTATATTGATCATACTGGAACCTTAATCTGGAATTATTTACACTGAAAACTTCAAGGCATTTTTCTAGTAATTTCAACGTCAATTCCTCTCCTATTTGAATCACGCTGCTCATGGTTCAACCTACCGTTCAAAGACGACGGTGATTTCTGCAAGGCAGAGAGAATAGCCTTGGTATATACAAGCCACTCGCCCGTTTCCAAATCCACCTCAGACTCAACTTGGATGTCCTGAATAAATTTATTGGCTGACTGATCTCGCAAATCCTCAATGAGTAAATCAAGACAGCGGCGTTTCGTGAGTGCAGGAGTGCTTGGCTCCGGGGGGGGAATCCTTGTTGGCATCATCCTCTGGAGTCGGAACCAAAATTCCAGAGTCTGCGCACGTCAGAAATTAACTCGGAGTCAACATGAACCAATTTGTTACGCACTTTCCCCGGCCGAGGAGTCAGTTTCAACTCTCAAGGAAAATCCATGGGCGAGAATCTCCTTGACCAAAATTTCCTTTTTAATCTTCGACGGATTGAACGTGTCCTTGGGCCACTTAGAAGCCGATCACTCTGACTAGCCTCGTCATGAGGCAGCATCAGGATTCCGGAGTGTTCTGGTTTCTCGAGGAGGGAGTATAGGAATAATACTAGAACCGATTCGTAACATCAGTGTTGCGTAGTTCAAGATTCCAGCCCTCTGGAACAGCTCGCTTATGCTGTAGGTACATGAACGCAAACGCGAGTTTGTTGTTGGTCATATGTGAGTTTGAATCCGTGAGCGGACATGTATAAAGTCTAGCCCAATTTGACGCGTGTCTCCAGTGGGAGAGGTGGTATGCACGTAGTCACGGCCGTAAATCCGCCTGTAGCCCTTGATGCAGTATCGCACCTTGTTCCTCATGACGCCGTTCATATCGCGCTTCCGCGTGTAGAACGGCTTGATGTCGAGGATCGTCTTGTTAAGAGTGACTGCAGAGGGGGAGATGAACTCTTATACACCATATTCCCGGAGTGATCCCAGTTCCTCGCGTGCACCATTGAGCCACTTTTCCGCGTCCGGAGAAGCCATGGCCTCCGTGTAGTTCCGCGGGTCGTCGGGGAACTCCACGTCGATGGGGTTGTCAGCGACGTACGCGTTCAGATCGGTCCACATCGCAGCTTCGTCCGGATCATTATCCTCCGGCGTTGCTGCGATGGTGTCTGCGACTCGGATGTCGTCCAGGATTCCCAATCCCCACGGTCTTCGCTAGCGTCGCAGGCGGCGACCGCAGTGCGGTCGCGGGCGGGGCGACGTTCGCGGATAGAGCGACGAGGGGGAGGTGGATCTGTTGAGGTGGGTGGATGCGCGGGTGCCGCTGGGTGCCGGGACTTCAGTATATTGTGCAGGGACGGCGCCGGAATTGTTGGTGTCGGTCGGAGGGTGGAAGCGGAGAGGAACCTGTTTCAAGGAATCGCACGTTGATTGACCTGTTTACCCCGCATGCAATCGTCACAAATCGGTGCATCGAAGGATGGGTCAAGAGGTCCCTAAGATAAGGATTTGATACACTATCAACAGCATGTGATCAGATTTGATGGTACCCTCAAGCAAGCCCAAGGAAGACCAAATAAATTCACGCGAGTACCTTTTTAGTTAAATTACACTATTTATGATGTTCCTAAGAGATGGGATTTTTCGCTATATATTTATGCCTGGATTCAGAGCTCTGAATCCCGGATGTGGCTGTGCTCTAGCGTCTTCCGAACTTCCGCACCAGTGGCTGTGCTTTTTGGCCTTCCGAGATGAACAGGCGGGGAAAGATTTTGATGGCTCGGGATATCCCGGATCATCTTGTATTGGGTTTGTACGTGAACCAAAATCTGGTTATGGCACTCAAATCTGGCCGCAAATTCATGGCACAGCACGATTGAGGGCCCTGAGATGATATAGTACTTTTATTTCACTCATAAGATATGTAGGGATGCAGTCTAGAAGGATTCTAGGTGGAGAGAAAAAAAAAAAGCTTCCTGAACTGGAAGTTTTTTCCCAATTTGAATTGTGCAATGTCTGGAACGTCATAGCAAACATCATATCTACCTCCCTGAATTTTTTCGAAAAATTTCTGACACTTTTTTCCCCACCTGTTCATCTCGGAAGGCCAAAAAGCACAGCCACTGGTTCGGAAGTTCGGAAGACGCTAGAGCACAGCCACATCCGGGATTCAGAGCTCTGAATCCAGGCATAAATATATAGAACTCGGTTTCCAAGGCTTCTGCATCCAATGTGAACCTTCTGAACCTCACCGCCGGCTAGATCAACGCCTGTGTGCTTCGTCTCCAATGATACTCGTCCTCCTCCCGTCCTCTAGTCTCCAAACAGCCCATCGTGCTCACGTTCTGCTCTCTGCTACGCTCGTTGCGCCGGAGCTATGGGCATGGATAAACTACACAGGATTTGTACCAACTTGTTGAATACCGATAATTAAAGTAATGACATCCACCGCGCCAGAGCAATAATACATCCCACTTGTTCCGATACAACTCATATTAGACTTTCGCATTCTCCCTCCCGACCATTGTCACCTCCTTGCTCGCAAACTCATGATCAAACAACTGACCTCCCGGCGTCTGCTGCGGCTGCACTCTACCGGTCTCGACGGAGAGCGTAGTGTCTCTCGCTCCTCTCGACGCAAATGCGAGGCTACGCGAGGCTTTCGCGTAGCTATCAATGGACTTTCCCGTGATAACACGAATCCCTAGAAGGGTTGGGGTAATACCCTTTAGTCCACGCGTGAGCTTGAAGCAAGCTTGCCAGAAAGAGAACAACATACATAGAAATGAACGGTACATGTTTCCACGAGACTGAAGGCGGGATTCTCCAACAGATTGAGAACGAGATAGAGTAGTTGGATGACAAAGTTCATAAGCCCAGATTCAACCATCAACGTTATGACGTGGTTGTAGGGTTCGTCTTCATTTTTCTCCCCCTCATCGCGGAAGATCTTGAGTTACCGGGACTGGACCCAAATCTTTCCCGCGATTAGGCCAGTTACGAGTGTGTTGACGCACATGGAGAGGCTGAAACCCGTTGTTGCGAGGGGAAGCGTGATATAGTAGACAGGTTCAGCCTCGCCTCCCGAAACACTTCCGAGAAACCCAGCGGCGACCAATTGTCCCACTTAATGGAAGCCGTGAGCACACAGATCAAAATGAGCTGTTGTAATCCTTACGTAAAGAACCGAAAGATAAGAACCTTGAATTCCAAGGGCCTTCGGTCAGTGTTTTTCGCCATTCTGGCCCAGAGTGAACTCACATGCGAACCACATTTTCAGACACGGTGATCCTAGTGGAGTAGAGTGTATTGGATTTGAATGAAAATGATTTTTTCGGTTACAACAAATTGATGGCCCCACCAAAGATGACATCACATACGAAACGCGCCAACATGACTCTCTAGGTAGAGAGTGGGCCAGGGACGTCGAGGGGAGGTAGTGTCGACGCGATAGACGTTGAGCGCGAAGTAGAGAGAAGGCCGTTTCCTTATTGGGACAATCTGCATGTGCATGGATGCTTTCGGCCGGCAGTGGAGCAAGTAAGCGTTCGGTTAATTCGTCCGAGACCTCACTCAAAAAAAGTTTTTATCCAAATCCAATACACTCTAGTCTCGGGGATGCCGATGGGGACCTTTATTGATCTGTTAGTATCAATATCAGATGATTCCTGCACTCATCGTGGTCGTAAGTCTCCCGTTTCATGTTTCCCGCGCAGTGATCCTTCCTGGCTTCTTCGTTTATCAGTGCAAGTGGATTTGCAATTAGAGCTCTTTGGCAACTGATGTAAAACAAAAAATATGCTGAAAAACTAAGGGAACGTGATGCAAAAACTTTGCTCCACAATGGAAAACGCTACCCCAAAATACGGTCAGACAACCAAAAGATAATGTAAATTCTCAGCTCCACAATGTGAAACGATCTGGGACTTGATGTAAAAATTTTCATTTTACATCGCTTGCCAAAGAGCTCTATTGCGTTCGGGTGTTGATGTGCGGGGAGCTCATGTTCTGCAGCTTTGGTAGGCCTGACGAGCTTAATTCTGCTCTTCGCATTTCCTGGCAAAGGTTACTATACGAGGCCGGCATATTGTGCCATTTAGGTACGCCAATACCGTGCCTGCGGTTCCGAACATGGTTTCAAATCGTCGGCGGCGGGACATTGCAACACATAAACACATTCTCTGCGTAGACGAATATCACATTGTTAAATTGTTAAACCGATCGCCGCCGAATTGTTTGAATTACCGGAGATGTTGGAAGCGGATTCTCCCATGGAAGTGAAACCCATGCGTGGAGTATTTACTTACGTGTTACATTGCATTCTACTTGAGAATAGACAGGCGGCTATGTTCGGTCGCCTAAGCAAGGGGTAGACACAAGAGGTAAGCCAGCATTATCGCCAGCACGCTACAGCAAGAGGTAAACGATCTTTGGATCATGCGACATCAGTTGTGTGGCCGTAGCTGATCCAGAGATCGACGACCTCTTGCCCACCGCGTGACGCAAGGGGGGATCGGGATTCGAATTTCCGACAGAGGGTAGGGGGGGGCAGGAGGGCAGAAATAAATTTCTACCTATATGCTAGCAGGGAAGGAAAAGAGGCTCCAGAACACCTTTTTGAGCCTTTAAGAGGTTCTAAAGGCGTAAGTTCATTGTTGGGAGCTCACATATAACCTAAGGAGTGTTCAGTTTAATTTCCTAGACTTAAAGTGGACCATATGAGATTGAAATGAAGTCAAATTTAATGCAGTATCACCGTTAAACGGTTGGAACAATGTCCTCGACAACGCACAAACACACTGTGAATTTTGTGGCCGAATAAGGGTGGCGGCAGTGAGGACGCACATGACCGGAAAGAGCGGTCCGCCGATAGGGGTGGGGACCTCCTTCCCTTTATGGAAGGGGGAGAGGGGAGGGGGGTCCTGGGAGGGTCGGAAAAAAACTTCTCGACCCTACCCTTGACAGCAGTCGCCGACTTGTGGCGTTCCAAATTCGCCGCGATGATTTTTACTTACCGACGGTATAATTTAATGCCTGGTCATGCTTTTCAGAACAATCTATGTGTGGGGATATATATATATGTGCCGGTGCGTGGCGAGCCCGGACTTCTGGTTCCGATCCGACTCTTCGCTTCTTCTCCGTTGTTCACTGGCAGTCTCACAAGTGTGGCAATCCTAAATGCTCTGCTCGAAACTCAATTTCGAATTACATACACCCCAGGTAGCCCGAAATTCGGCAATCCCCGGTGAGGAATAATACATCAGGAACAAAATTGACAGGTATCAGAAGCGATCGGCAACCATGATCTACAGCAATGTTCATACGCATTGGGTCTGATGTGGGGCTACGCGATGTGAAACGAGGTCCAACGGCTTATATGCTGAGTTTGTCTACATGGCGTAGGTACACTCTGCCAGTATTGGGGTAGACCGAGGTCAACCAATGGTAGGCACAGGTAGACACCCCTTGCGGAAGTGGATGCTGTAGCTACCACATGCTTTCTCTATTTGAGGCAACGGAGATCAAAAATTGGTGGCACCAGCAACGTGGTGAATCGGGCGGGGTGAATCTGGGCGTGGGAGGACTTTTGAAAGTAGATCCACCTACACATATGCACATATGGCTAGTTCATTTGGGTCCCGAACCCCATCACGTCGGTGGTCGACACGTCCATTCTCCGCAGTCAGAATACCCCTACTCTGTTCCTTCTCCTGAACCTCGGCTCCCACCCGAGTTGGAACGCACCATCTTTGAACTCGTCATCCTCTCTCGTCCCACTGGTATCCCGAGATGTTAGTAGCGGCCCGTGTCAAAACCTGGTATGTATGCAGTCCCTTGTGTCGTTACATAGTGTTCTTCAGGGTTGAACCCTATATGTATCGCATCGTTCATTGCTCCACCTCACGACTGCGCCAAATCAAATTTGTAGGCTTCCCCGCTCCGACAATCACCGTTGACATTCTTCTGCGACTCGATGCGACCACTGTACCACCCTCAGTCTGAGTGCCTCAAACTGCCTCCGTCGCCTCACTGTTGATGTTACCGCGCCCATGGAGCCCTCTGCCGTCACCGTGCCCCATCCCATGTTCCGCACTGTGACGCACCTCGACCTAACAACCTTTGAACCCGTGCGACCCCTGCGAGTGGGCGCTCTCTGCGCACGCATCTCCTGCATGCCGCACCTCACGCATTTGGCGCTCAATTCCACATTGCACATCACTGCCCCGAACAGCGGGCTCCACGCAGACGAGCGACTCGATGCTCGCCTGGAGTGTATCGTGCATCTGTGTTCGGGCGCCATAGACACGACTCACGCGACCCCGACGACAGTCGGTTCGTGTGCCTTCAGCAGACTATTGATTTTCGCCTAGACTGGCTCCGTGGCGCCGATTCCGGGGAAGATCATTGGGCGCTTGCGAAGAGGTTCATCGCTGCGACGGGCTGGGAAATGTGATCGTGAGTGAGCCGTTCGTTGTGCTCAGAGAGAGGGTTATTGATATGTTTGGCAGGGTCCCACTATGTGATCTCCAACGCGGACGACTGGTAGGGTTGAGGATGGCCTTCTAGTTTTTAGTTGTACCCTGCTATGATCTTTTTCGCTGGTCGTTCCCACCCAGACTCCAGTACTCCATAATTGCTTACCACATGAAATCATACATTTTCTTGAGCTCCTAGGCTCACACGATTTCGGTTTTAAGATGAGATGGTTCCTTACAGGGCGGTAGTAATTCAGTGTCTGAGGATACGCACTCAAATTTTCCCCTAAATTACAGCAACGAGGTCTGGTGGCTCGCGGTATGCGGTATGATTCTGTTCTCGATCACCTCTGTTTGGCTCAAGGCTGGGCCGTGGGTACGAACGAGAGCTTTTTTTTCTTCTAAAAAAGCAGCATACTAGTATTCCCGCCGCCTATGGGGTTCTACATTTCGACACTCTCCAGTTACAGACGGGTCATGGCTGATTCCTGGATAACTGCCTACCACCTATTACTCATTGTATCTGCATCCTTGGGTTCTCTGATGTGCCATTATCAAATTGCTGTTGATTCTGGCATTTGCACATGCAAAGAAATGCTCCGCCGAGCGGGAAGCGGCTTCTACTGTATCTGACAGTGGGAAGCGGGAACGCACGCGTGTGCAAACGAGCGAGTATCACCGCACACAACGTATTTTAACATATTTTTGGACCATTACGTAGCATGATTGTACACTACTTACTTTCCGGCATCTGTCGCATATATACTCCCTGCATGCCCCCGTAAACTCGGTGTACAGCCTGTGGACCGCGCAATTCCGTTTCCCCTATCGGACGGTGATAAATCTGACCGCCATAGTAAGGTGTATCACAAGAACATCTGCCAATCGGCACTGATAACATGCAAGCGCCTAAGTATTCATTACGCCACACGACCGACGTTGTTTTTTTCTGGTTGCTGTACTCACGCCATTCCTTCTGAATGATGCATTCCGATTCTGATGTTATATTGGCCTAAGTGGTTCTACCTAGAGTAGATTCTATGATTCTATCCTGATTTCGACTCTAATCTTCAAGTCTGAGGCCCGGGTCTTACCTGGCACGGTAGACTGTACAGATTCTAAACCGCGAAGCCTTCCTTAAGCTTTATCAAACATCTCTGGCACTCGCACTCATGTTTGGTGGTGCCTCATGATGAACTCGTTCTTCCCTAGCACATGTACAGGCTCCTGTACGTACCAATGTTCTATTTCGGACATGGGCGGTTGGATCACTGATGCCGCTGCCCAACAGATGCTTATCTCTCAATCATGCCAATTCTGCCATTCAGCTTCGCCGGATAAATGGGTCCTGGCACTGGCCCATCAGCTAGTACTTTCGGCTTCGTTTCTTTGCCTCAGGGCCCTCCCAGCTCCCTCCGCTCTTTACTCACTACCGCCACGACAGCTACTATGGACTCTCCCTATGATCACTACGCTCCTTACCAGCAAAATCAGGTAATATTAAAGCCCCGACCCTGTGAGTGTGTTTTAATATCTTCGCACAAGCAGGAAACCCAATGGAATTCGAGTCAACCGGCTGTTGAGGATTACTCGCAGCAAAGTGACATGAGCTTGAGCCCTCCGGAAGTGGATGCGGAAAAGCAGACAGCCGGTGGAGTCACCGACGGCAAGGAAAACTGGCAACAGTGGTTTCCGCAGAGAACAACAGGCCTTGTTGCCTGGTTCACGTTCTTTTCTCTGGGTACGAATTCGCTGTCTCTGAGAGATATTATGTTTACAGATATGTTCTTACAAGCTTCTGCCGCTCTTACTCTGACTGCTCTGTTTGGCTGCTACTCGACGGCGACAAGCAACTTGCACATCACCGGGATGGAACCTTATACCATTTACGACGCCTGTCTAGTCTCTCTGCAGCTGATCGCCGGGAATAGCTCGGCGGTTAACGAGACATCCCTACCAAGTTCCGAGTTCTTCACAAACCCACTTCCTTGGAAATATGAAGTTGGGATTGCTGGCGTCTGCAGAGTCTTCAACTCTACCGACGTCTCCTCTCCTTCCGTCACATTTCGGACGGAGTGTAGACGCCAGCTTCATCCCCCACTCGACCTTCTTCACCTCATCGCGCAAGACCTCCCTAACGGTACCGCCAGCTCCCAGTACCATAACTGGGAAAACCTCCTTAACAAAGCTGTCCCTGGCTTTCAAGACAAGACTTCCAAAGTCTCAACACGCGCCCACCTGCTCATCGCGTCTTCCGCCCTACTCACCCTCTCCATCATCTGGACTTTCGTACTCGTCGTCGCAACTATATTTATCGAGGAGATGTACCCCCGTGGTACAGTGGTCCTCGACATCATCGACGCACTTTTTGTGCTTGGTGCAGCTGCGATGTGGACGGCTGTTGCGGGACCGGTTCAGAACGCATACACATTCGATGGGCAGGTCGGGATTCCGCAAGGCGTGAATGTCGGGCCTGCTTTCTGGGTGCTCTGGGCTATTGGGTTCGCCAAGCTCGTGGTCACCCCGATGATGATGATCGCTCTCATCAGGGTAATCATCTGGCTTACCACGATGGCGATAAAATTCGTGCTAGGGTGTTGTGGCGCACTGATTGCGTGTATGGCGTCCATGGGCGAGAGGCGCAAGACGGTGGTTTACTATGTGTATTAGTTCCCCCGCTTTTGAGCCTCAGTTTCTTCACTAACACTATTCTAAACCGGATTGACCGTCAATCCGGTGTATTTATGTCCGCCCCTTTAAATAGCTGCAATCTATTTTTGTTTGGGGGGCATTCTATTCTGGTCTCCTCGCCACCGTTCTATTGTGTGCTGCTGGTCGTTGTGGCTGGTCACTCAACACCTCCTTGTCGTTGTCATCACCTCTTGTCATCGTCGCCGTCTCTGACATTCTTTGTGGCTGTCGCGCGACTGCCGCGCACTGACGCGGCAGTGCGGGGAATTGACGCAGCAGTGGCGCGGCACTGACGCGGTGGTGGCTGTGTTATTGCCGCGGCAAAGGGGTGAAGTGCCGCGCCACATTTAACTCGATGTGCGGGCCCTTTCTGACCACAATTCAAGTTGGCCCAAGGTTTAGCACTCTGAATACATTATCTCTACCATTCAAACCCGGTCCAAACATTAGAACTATTGAATCTTCAAACAGCCCAATATTATGACTACCCTTTGACTAGATCTTGGTTAACCGCCCAATTTCTGGTCGGAAAATCACAGGATTCATGGTCAAGTCTTTAATTCTGGCTCATAGCATTGGTGAGAGGTAAATATAGCCACATTTGACCTCTTGGGTTTCAGAATGCCAGTGGACGTAGGAGATCAACAGAACCTAAACCAACCCCCGATTTTGGACTAGATCTTGGTTTTTCGAGCCAGTTTCTGCTTCGGACATCACAGCATTGGTGTTCTGGGCTTCACAAAACATGACACAGGACAATAAAGGGGCGAATTAAACCTGTGAACCAAGCCAGTCCCAGTGTGCAAGTTGTAGCAAGTCTGCTCGCAGGCGTGTTAAACAGAAGCTGGCTCCCTAGCTTTTGTTGTAGTAACGTGTTTAATTTAAGGTTTAACATACTCGACAGATCCTGGGCCTTGGTATCATCAGAACATTGTTGGTCTGATGTCAAAAGTGTGCTTTTATAGTAAATGACATGTAAACATATTGAAGATAATATTCAGCCTTCAGTTTCACTGCAGCTTCCTATCGGTGGGACTCTGTCGCACCACAGCCGACTGAAATTTGTGCGATGTTGCGCGCTTGGGATTTTGGTACAGCGAGTAATTAGGGCCCCAAACTTCAGTAATACTTCCTATACATGGACTTCAAGTTGACACCTTTGCGCACTCACTGATGACTGATCTACGTACGACACTGCGGACTAGCTAATTGGATACTCCGACTGCCGAGGCATCCAATGGCAGTGTGCATGGATACCTAACCAAACTTTCCATTATTCTCCTGTTGAATGGAACCCCTACAATAAATTTGCCCTGCAGAGTGAAGATAAATATAAGAATCCCTACTCATTCCATATATGAGATTATACCCTTGAAATACTCCGGGAAGGCTGGATCTTGACAATCTTAGGTCTTTCATTTGGTCCTGGAGAGGTATCCGGAAGAACATCTCTGATTTGTGGATCTCAACGTCATTTGACTGCGGCTGGTACTACCTTGGAAGGGTGCTGCTGTGCAGGACTGCGGTGACCCAGCTACATATTTCCTTTTTCCTCTGGTGCGCCCCTCGCTCGACACACATTAAAATGGGGGGTGAACCGAGAAACCGACTCCAAATGTTGAAGGCATTTCTCCAAGTAGTTATTTTCCCCTTCACTTATTCCTTTCAAGACTTCAAATAATGTTTCAGGTTCAACCATGAGAGACCACTGAGGTTGACCATGCCTCTCATCATCAGAAGTCTTTCCCAAAAGTCAGTTGCAGAATTCTCTGAAATATAGATTAATCGTCGGAATGCAAAATGTAATAAAGCTATGTGGCAGGACTGGTCACATTTTGACTGCCTTTGAGTTCTCTCATACCGCCGCAATTCACCGCCGTACTGGAACAGATAGAATGGTTTGATACTTCGAATGCCACGCGAATGCTGCAGGATCCTCTTTCAAGTTTCCACAGGTATGAATTCAACTAAATAACTGTCACCAATGGTCAATCCACTTTAGCCGTATCCACAGACCAATTAATGATGATACTCGCTCAGACCTTGTTGAGGCGTATTGCATGATACTGTGACAAAACTGCAGAAAATAATCACTGGAAGGCCAGGTCCCATAGCTGCGTCCACTGGGACAATGGTTTTTAAGACATCAATCCATTCAAATACACAATTAGTCTGTGCATTGAGTCTCAGGTAGAGCACTGTTGAACGCTGCGAATTAGACTGCTATACTACAAAACTGGCGATCCCCTTCAGCGAAGATCGCTGTCTACACCGGGATTGGCTGTTGCCCCCCTCACCGTAGACCCCAATATTAATGGCATGATGAGATGTTCCAGAGGATTTCTAGGTGACCCATTTTAACCGTGAGAGCTCAGAATACCGATCAACCGTGCTCTCGAGTTGATGTAACCAACCTTCATTCCATGCTCCAGTTACATTTCCAGTGACAAAGGAAACAAATCACTGATAGACTGCGAGGTTTTACGGAAGTCACCGATTAAATTGGTGCATCGAGCAATTATTCAACTGTCCTTGGAATCCAGCTTGGTGATTTGCTTAAAAAAATGGCGCCGGAGACTGCTAATACAATTTAATTCATATCTTTAATTTTTGTGAATACTAGATTCATTTAATTCAATCTCTCTGAATGCGCACGAACTGTAAGCCAACCAAGACATATCAGCTCTCCTCATTTTGGTGTTGAGGGTACATGCAACCAACCCGCATGTCTGAAAGGATGCCAGCCGAGTACCGCAGCGGTACCGCGGACCTCCTCAGAATTTCTGGAGCGAGAGTACAACACTTCTCTAATCAGGGTTGAACCAAAATTATACCCTCAACTTCAATCGTTCACCCCGAATTTTATGCATTGACCTATCAGAACGGATCACTTCTTGGATTATTGGGAGGTGGAGTTGGATCACATCCCACCAGCTGGAAATAATCCGCCAATCAACGGGGATCATTGGACATGAAGAGTGCCAGTAAAATGCCGCGGAATTGCTGTGCATGTTCTACTCATCCAATTTGAGCTTGGGATGCTCAGGCTAGAAGCAATTTGTTCAATAAAGACCACTATTTTCACATGGTTTCATGTGTGATTCAATCAACCTCCATCTTATTCGAGGCCTCAGTCTGGCGGATTCGTGGGAGGGCCATTTTGAGGACATCAATAAACGAGTACGTGATCTTGCTATCCGCAGACCGCCTGAAGCTCACGTTATCTGAACTAAAGAATGTTGAAAGCCATATAAGATATTCAGTCCAGTCGACTAGTCATTAATTTAAAGTCAGGACAACTTTGTGATTTGCCTCCGCATCAATCTGAGCTAAGGGGACACTGCCACGCACTGACGCGGTGCTGCGGGGAATTGCCGCGGCAGTGCGGGGAATTGACGAGGCATTGCGGGGAACTGCCGCGGCAGTGCGGGGAACTGACGCGGCACTGCCGAGGCGTTGACACGGCAGTGCGGGGATGTGACGCGGTGTTGCGGGGATGTGAGTGAACAAGTGTCGCACAGATCTTAGTAGATTGTGGGTATTTTGAGTTAATTAAAGTCCTTGAAAAGTGAGTTGACCACCATTACAATATAACAGCTAGCTCCCACTTCATTTCTGAAGCAAAGCCACAAACTCCTGCCCTTTAATAGAAGTAATTTGGCCTGAGGACTCTTCAAATTGATGTCCTTGCATGTTATATATACTTTCACAGTATTTTCATCACTACTGGGGCGGGGAGTTCATGGTTGAAATCCATCTTGGGACGATTCCGACATATGGTTGAAATTTTGTTGGATGATTTCCATGTGCTAAAAGATTTATTTAATTGCAGGAACGTCCCCCTCACTGGATTTGAGCTTCCAAGCATGCTGTGGAAGGAGATAAATACTGCGCAGCACTTCACCCTCGCCGCGGCAATTGCACAACCACCGCCGCGTCAGTTCTCCGCAGTGCCGCGTCAATTCCCCGCAGTGCCGCGGCAGTCGCGGCATTTTCTCCGGGCCCGCCGTCGTCTTTTGGTCACTGTCTCTATGTTCTTGTCTATGCTGGCCGTCACCGTCACTGGCTCTTTGCTCTGTTGTCGCCACCACCTTCCCTCATCATTGTTGTCGCCGTCTCACTTCTTTTTCGTCATCGTCATCACACTGGTTCACTGTTGTGTGTCATAGGTCTTTGTTGCTATCGTCATCACCTCTTGAGCTCTGGTTGTTGTCGCCATCTCTAACTATATTATTGGGTATTTCGATGTATCGAAATATGCTATCCCCGTATATATATCCAGTATTACACCCTTACCAGATGTACCTCGTACCTTACCGCCTGAAAGCTGCTCCAAGACCGTGCTACATGTTGCCGACATGTATATTCTCTTTCTGGTAAATTCTTTGCAGTCGGTACTCATGATCTTGTGGTACCCACCAGCATCCTCAAAAGTCAGAGTGCATGAGAAAAGATGACCGACCATACAACGGCACTAGATTGTATCGATGGCCAAATGAATCTGGAAATTAATTGTGTTTAGTATGAGCAAACTTACCTCTCACCATCATTTCGGATCCATGTGTCTCTGTCTGCACTCTTTTCTGTTGGTCCCTTTGGAAGAGAAAGATCTCATGGTTGTCACTTTTTCAGGGTGCCGTGCTTATTTTTTTCACTCCGCCTTTCATGGGAAAGGGAAGTTGAAGGGTGCGTGTACCACTACCTTTTGCTTCCTTGGTGCTCCGTGTCTCCAGAAATTTGAGCGCAGATATCCTGAGATGAGGGGGATTGGATCGAGGTGGCCGAGGGTAGACGCATGAGGCCAAGTGCACCAGGGGATATACGTATCTGGGAAGGAGGTAGGAGGGATAGAGAGTAGGTGCTGGAGGAGCGCGCAAACCGTTGTTTCTACAGCGATGGAACGCATAGATCGTCTGTATCGAGAGCGAGGCTTCAGCTGCCACCCCCGATCCGCACCATACGGGTTTCCCCTGGCAACCCAACGATAAATCAGGCAATAAATCAAACCGTGGAATTTGGGGGGAAAGGCAAATCAGAGCCAGGCAACATGGATAGCTATGCCAGCACGTACCATAACATAGACTTGTTGGCCGATCTTCTCAGAAATAATGAATGGAGACGCAAGTTCATATACACTGTATAATATGGGTTGGAGCTGTAGAATCATCAACAGTTTGAGAATCTGCATGCTAGAATGGATGCCCAGCCACGCAGCAACGAAAAAACCTTGATTAAAAAATGAATAGTGGCCATGAAATTTGGGCGGGGAGATCCCGGGAGACACATTTCGGCCTGGTCGCACAAAAAAGACACCCAGGTCCTGGTCATTGCACGGTATGAATCAGCACAACCGATTGACACACCAATTTCTTTGGTGAAATGTTGTGTAGGTGTTAATTAGGTGGTCTCGTTTATCATTCTGACCATGCCGGCAACACTATAGCAACGAACTGTCCCGAGATGACATCATCGACTGGCTTTAGGCTGATTGAAACCAACCACTGAACCCCTTATGCAGAATAGATCAGAAAGAACAGTGGAGCCTATGGTTTTTTGTCGGACAACTGCAGATCAGGTCAATGATCACTGCATGATTGATGAATATACAGAGTTCTCAGCCTTCATAGACCTTGCATCGTATGATTTTGGGTGGGGAATTAAAAGCAAGCCCAGAGAGTTTGTCCTGTGTGTGACATAATCATTGCTCAGATTACAAACATTGAATAGAGCGATAATCTTGGTTAATCCGAGATCCCCTAGTCCGATATAATGGAGAATGGTAGCTGGGCTGTCGATGATACCTTTGGAAAAGAAAAACGGGTTCCGTTGGACCCTGATAAATTTCAAGGATTTTTTCAAGTATATTGTCCCACGCTACTGCTCTGCACTCGGACAAATAAACATTTCTCGGCCAATACTGGATAGATTTCCGACTTCTTGGGGCTCAAAGTGAACTTGAGGGGGCTCCATGGAGATATAGACAGGACGATCCATGATATTCTATATCCTGAGGACATGCATCGCTGCCGAAAGTTGACAATCCGGGTGATTTTCACTGATTTTGCGTATTTTAAAGCCTTGGGCCATCTGTTTAGAGTCATACAAGATATGCCGGAACTACGCTCCGGCTGGTAAGTACGATGTGCGGTAATGACTAAGAGTGAGAGGCTCTAATTCAACAGTGCACTAGTGGGCAAAGTATTGATCACGTGAACATGACAGCATACCTAGCTCTAAGAAACATGTTAAGGTTGATTTTTAACCAACAGATTCAACTTTTGATGGTTGCTAAACTGCTGTTGGTTTGCTGATTCGACTACAATAGAATGTAATTTTCGCACTCAACGGCAGGTTAAAATTTTCAAATAACCTACTCCTGCAAGGAAAGTGCCAACCTATCACGTTTGGTCTTCAGACTCAACCTCCAAGAAGGTGCATGTCAACCTTCTGTAGATTCATTTGCGTCCAATTCAAAGTCATTTCGAACTCGGGTGTTGGTTGAATTGTTGAAAGGCTATCACAGTATTCTATACTAACATGTATGACCCTCGCGCGCTCTGGGGCCCGTAAAAACCATGCAACATTGACAGCCAAGAAAAATACCCCTAGCAGTGAATTGACCTACACAGAGAGCGCTCCACGCACCTCACGATCCTGCAGAGCCAACCACGGGATCCTGCACATGCCGAAGCAGTGCACATATACGTCTGCGGCATATCAGGCTCGGCGAAAACAAAAAAGCAGCAGCAGATGGACCTTTTCTTTGGCCCTCGCGAGTCGGCGCACAGGGGCATAGAGATCGAGCCCCCGAGATGGGGAAGTGCGACATACCTCGCCGCCGTGACACACATCCTACGCAGACATTATGTGTGATGTGTGTGAACGGATTCCAGAGGAGCGCGCTGATCGAGGGGTACGTATATGCGCAAGTTCTCCATGGCGATCCACCCACCCAGCTGGCGAGTTCTGAATTAATATTGGGATGTGGGCTTTCAATGAACACATACCTATCTTTGAGGTGCTGATGGGGAGCCGAGCTGAAGGGGTGCGGCGCAAGCCACGTGTGGGAGCGGCGAGGCAGAGATGATAAGAAACGCACCTGCATCTCGACACCCTAAACGGAAAGCTTGACGAAGTCAGTGGGCTACCAGTTGCAAATATGTGTGTACCACACACCTGGTTTGGTGTAGGGTCAATTACCGCTGGCGGGAACGGGGGCAGTACATATTGGCCGGGTGCTGTAGCGCTAGCTAGCGTTGAGTGCCAGTTGAATTGGATGAATCTCGTGAAAAGCTTGGACGGGGCGAATGCTGTGGGAATTGATGACTGTGTAGGTAGAACCGAGTGAGAGAGCCCCATAGACGTTGAGCAAGGTGAAGAATCCAGGTTCATTTGAAGCCTTGAAATGTTGCAGGATCTTGTACAATTTGTTTGTCTTGAATGAAGTTCCAGTATGCATGCGTCTTGACACGTAACGGGTGGTGAGCGTGAGCGCCTTGAGGTGTCACCCGAATATTTTTGGGCCCAGAACACGTGGGAGGACTTGTGGTGGCTTGACCCGGGCAGAAAACCCATGTTGAACGACGTATCGGAGGGAGAGAGAAGAATTGTCGGAAGGAGAGATAATGGGGGAACGAACGAAAGAAGGCTTTCGGACGGACCTCCCTTATCAACGGATTTTGAGCGCGAGAGAAGAGACCGCGTGATTTCTCGGAATTGAGCGGCAGGGAGCTAGGTGGAGGTAGATGGTGATCGGCAAGGTCAAAAATCAATAAGCGCCTTGATAATAATCTTTGTGTGAGAAGATTGTAGAAAATAAAAGGAAACTGGATTGTTGATATCTGTAAGGTTCAGAGGGATTGAGAAAAACTGCACAAATGAGGAAGCGTACAAACAGGTGCACATAAAATCAGGGCATCTGCTTAAGATATGAGTAATTACCTCGCAAACTGATCTACCAGATACATTAACATCATAGAAGTCCCTATAAAAAATTCAGCGCCATAGCTGTCTTGTAGCCCCATAACGGACGAAAAGCTTGCGGCATATCTGCCAAATGACAAATGATGACCAAAGTTTCATGCTCAGGTCGACTGTCCGACACAAGGCTCAGCATCTGTTTTATGGCTCTAATACTCATTGAAGAGGGCTACCCAATTGGATTTCGAAGCACCTCAAGTACACGAGGGTCAGATATGAGGCCGACAATACAAATAATTGCTGGCTATTGGGAAATTTGAAAAGAACAACACCATTTGAGCAAGCCCTATCTGTTTTCCATGAATTTGGATTGGAATGCTCTGTAAAAGACGGATTACTGTGAATCCACCTACACAGATTGCCTCAACACGCTTTGGGTGAACTCCTATTTTTTTTGGCAATTTTCTTTGTCTGTCAATGGGGGGACAGTACCGAACTGGTGGTCCTTGGGTTCAAACACCATTCGCTGTGAGTCATTTGAGGGCGGTTCCGGTGAGTGGCAGTGCACAGCTGCATCAACTGGAAATGTGATGTGACCAACAATCCTGGCTGAGGAAGCGCCCGGTTGAGCACAGTTTTAATTCGTTGATCCGAGTCTTAATCTCGTAATCCGAGATGCCCTCGCCCAGAGGAGTGGGGAACGGTTGCTGGAGTGTTGATGAAGTCTCTGGGGAAGAAAAAAGGGTTCCGTTGGATGCTTATGAATTTCCACTCTTTTTTAAAGTATACTAACCTCCAAAACATACTGTTTGAGAAATTGTGTTCCATTTTTAATGAAGGAAAATTAAAACCCTAGGTAAAAGCCAGAGTCCTAGAGATCTACGTGCTCAGATCGCCTCCAAATATTTTGGGTGCGATGTGATTTTCTTTGAGTTCCAAGGCAGGACAGGATAGTATTGACCTGGTGGTCCTTGGGCTAGAACACCATTCACTGCGAGTCGTTTGACGGTACCGGTGAGCGGCAGTCACAGCGGCATCAACTGGAAATGTGATGCCATCAACAACTCACAGAAGAAGCACCCAATAGGCGAGTGGTTGAACACTAGAAAGTTCTGCCAAGCAAAGGCAAACTTCACAACTTCTCACTTGTGGACTGGCCTCAGACCACTTCCCTGAGTGAAACCCAGTGCCAGTAATCCCTGAGGCACTCAATGACTTACTGTAAAGGAGTTTTTCCAGAATCCGCTCCGAAATGACTCATTCGAGCACTTCCGCTCCGACATGACTCGTTAGATGTCCCAATTTGGTGACCTTGGCTCTGGAGCTGCTAAGCGCCGTGGCCCAGAGGGGTAACAGATGGGGGGGGGGCCATCCGGGGGATCATTAAAAATAGGATGAGTCAGTGGTGCCAACCCAACGGATGGTGGCGGGATAATCGCCGAGAGAGTGAAACTTGTATGTGTTAAGATTGAGAAATTTCCCCTTCGGCGGCGGCGGCGGCAGAAGGGGAACCTGTGTACCGGGAGGTGCGTTCTTAGATTTTCTGTGTTTACGCCGATCCCGTGCTGCCACTTCGCCCGGGAGCTCCTTGGTCTGGTACTCCGCCGTTGTGTAATGGCGGAAGCTGCGAAGTTCACGGCCGATGATGGTTGTTGACTTGTCAAAGCGGGTGAGCGTATCTTCCGTGTGCATTCTCAAATTGGCCAATGCGTGCTATTCCGCGAGTCGAAACAACATGGTCACGACCATACTGTTCAACGGTTCGGGTAGAAGGCCTTCAATAACGGGAATACTTGTCTGGCAGAGATACGATGAATACCGGGCGATCCAGGCTTGAATGAATAATTACCTGAAGATAGTCTTCGGAATCTCGCGCTGCGAGTTTTTGCGCTGCAAGGCATCGATGGCGATTCGCCGAATCGTATCCACTCCGAAAGTGGGTACCATCCGGAATCTACAGGCAGAAATTTAGAATTGCAATACCCGACACACGTGACACTCACCGAACATTACAAATCGCCACAGCCTTGTCTGCAGCAACGCCAGGAAGAGCGTACAATACCCGTATTAGATGGGTAAATACTGCTTTCCATACGCCTAGCTCAAATTCATGTAACAAATCTACGACAAGCATGGGAAACAACTCCGCTCCATAGGGACGGAGCAGTTCGGCGAATGCGTTCTGTGGATAGCAACTGAAGATACGCGAAAATAAATGTGAAAATGGACTCACGACAGTGGGGAATAGCAAGAATGGCTTCCAAATTCTTTCCACCCAATCCGAACCAACAGCGAATGCCGCGTTGCAGATAGCATTGCGAGCCAGTTTTATCTTTGCCCAGAAGTATGTCCTGACTGCCGTGATTCGCGATTTCATATCCCGGGCGGCTCCCATTTGGTCAACATGTCTCGTTTCAACAAGACATCTGGGGCACAGGCAGAACCCTTTGTCCAGGAAAAAATTGAACAGGTAAAACGCCACGTATGAAGTTCCACGACGGTGACCATGAGTTGTGCCAAAAAAAAAAGGAACTTGATATAGACGACCCTATGAAACTTACGATGGTGCATATACCGATAGCAGAAAGCTGAAATTTCTCCGTCCTTTGGTGACTGCGAGTAAAAGTCTAGGGTGGAAACATGGCACTCACATTTTTGGATTCGACCATCTATCCTATTCAAGCCTAGCCATTGAGGGACCGCAGCAATTCAGAAGCATTTCTGTTCAAGGTCCAAGAACAGATCTTCCTTCACCTGCAAAAGTCGCATCAGAGCGACAGGAATCCGCCGATGGCCAATCCGAATTCGCACATGTGAGGCCATATCTCGGTGGATGCGATCTGTATGTGTGGAGGCCGTCATTGCTCCCCTGAGTGAAAATTGACAATAGATCGACACTGTAACGAGCAATACGGCAAAAGCAAAAACAAGAATATCGGAGAAGAAAAATGATATTGAGAGCGGTACGTCGTACACGGTACACGATGTCGGGTGGGAAGCCAAAGCCAGCGGGGTGGAAAGCGAGAGCGGGAGGTGGGTGAGAGGAAGTAATATAACGAGCCGGGGCTTGAATACAAATCAGGACTCCAGGTGAACGATACAGGTCCTAAATTGTCCCGAAAACGGAAATAATAATCGACAGGGCCTCTCGAGCTCATGTGTCTCTGTCTGCGGCCACTTGCGGTCCTGCGCGTCTTGACGACGGTACTGGTAGGCGCTCCGTCACCGACGGGAGTCAACGAGCATGTCTTTCTCGCATTCCTGTCCGAGCATCGGTGTGTTCCAATTTGCTGGGTAGGGCGACTTAGGCGGTGACCAGGAATACTCCACCCTGCGCGCGTTTGATCCTCTGTGTCGCAGAACTGCGCCAGCACCACATCTTCGGATTCAGAGTGAGTAGGCTGCGCTGGGCAATATCCCGCAGAGAGGGAAGAGCGACTGGGGGCGCCAGCAAGGCTCCCCACACACCACTCGCACTCGACGAGACGCGGCGCTGCTTTGAAGACATCCAAGAGGAAATCAGATGGGTATCGAGCTATCCCAAAAGGAAATGGCGTGTAGAGAGCAAAACACGATGGCGATGGCCGGTAAAGACGAGCTGAGGGCAGGGGACGAGGGAGGATGGTAGGGAGAGAGGTGCCATGGGTGGACGGCGCCCGGGGATGGATGTGTCGAGGGCGGCATAGAGGGTGCGACAAGCTTGTCAAGGAGGCGACAAGGAGATAAGATGAGACGTGCAGTAGGAAATTAGGGCGATGGAGAAACGCGTCAGACGAGGAGGAAGCACCGGCGTCGATATCGGCGGATGCACCCTGGCCCGCCTTAGCCGTATCGTCCTCCTCGTACTGCTCGTCGTACTCGAGAGGGACGCATCGCTATCGAAGAGCACGGCCAGCACGTCCAGCCTCATCCCTCTCGGCCACACGGCGCTCGGCCTCGCAGCTCCCTCCTCGATATGACACACAGCCTTCGGATCTCGTATGTCCGCGTCGTCTTCTACATCGGCCCGCAGCCCTGTGAGTGCTGGTGAATACGGCGACGGCGCTGATGGTGCTGCCGGTGACGTCATAGTCGTCGTTCTCGAATCGACAAGTGCTCGGTTTGCGTTGTCCTCGACGAGAATGACGCTGTCGAAAGGCGGGCCGTATTTGCGCTTGCACTTCCGCTGCCCCGCATGTCGCTCACCTTGTGGGTGCAGGGAGCAACACGAGGAAGCAGGCGACAGTTTCCCCCGCGCACGGCAGCGGCTCGCGCGATCGACCTGTGCGCGGGTGCCCATCATCAGCCAGAATGCGATGGAGGGAATGAAGGAAGTACTCACCGTTCTCCACATCTCCGTTGCGGCAGGTGCACGATTGTCTCCATTTCGCTCGGCAGCGTCACCCTCGTCCGTCTGCACCGCTGGAACTCTCCTTCGAGCTCATCGCCCTCCCACTCTCCCTTCCGTCCCCGCTTCGGTACAAATTTCGCTCCTCGTTCGCCGCCCTCCCCCACTCTCCTCGCGCTCCTGCTTTGGTTCGCGTTCGTGCGCATCGCCGTGGCTCACCTCTTTGCAGACCTGCGACACGATTTGGCGAGCGCGGCGAGCGGAGATGCGCTCCCGAGCCACCGCCGACGGATTCCAAAAGCTCCACCGCTGACGCAAACGAAAGCGGGCAGGAGCATCCGGCCTGCCACGTCCATGATGACGAGGGGTGCTGCTTGCGAAGCCAAGCCGGATGTGGAGGAAGCGAAGGCGGATGTCGATGCGTGGAGGCAGAAGAGGCGGGACAGGCCCAGGCGTACGTCCCGTGCATGTGCGGCGGCGAGGAAATGGCGGAACGACATCGACGCGTGGGGAGCCCGAGAAGCAGCTGCAGGAGTTCTCAGAAAGAGGAAAGGGAGGACAGGAAGACGAGCAAAAGGAAAGATACATACCACTCTGCCTAGCGCAGACAGCCGGGGCTTGCGCCCTTCCATTGTCCTCGAGCAGCTGCGATACAGCGTCGCCCTAGGGGATGCGCATCGCGCGCGGCTTGCGTACCGCAGCGATACTCCCCGTAGCCGTCATGGCCCGTGTTGTCGTCGTCATCGTCGTCCCAGCGCAAGCGACACGACACGGCTTTGGAACGCAAGGAAGGGTACCGCACCCCGCAGGGGTCGGGTAGCTTATCGGTTGGCGCTGTGGCAACAGGACGAGTGCTGGTCGTTCCGATGAAGGCACGGAAGGAAGCCGTGGTGGATGTGCAGGACACGAGCCTCGAGTCCTCTGGATTCCGCTGTACTTCGTTAGCTTCCGGAAAGAAAGAGGAATGGAAGGGAAAGCAAAACAGAAAGACGGAGAGAAACGGATAGGGAAGGGAAGGGGACACGAAAGTAAGGAAAGAGAAAAAAGGGAGAAGGGACTAACCTAAAAATGCCGCCATGGAGTACCGTCGCCCGCAATCCTTCAGCGAGCTATAACCCGCTCGCGTCCATCCGACATCGTCTCTACCGCAGGAGTCTCCTCGGCAACTGCGCACGTCCTGCACGAGTCGCGGCCGGAGCATTGTTTTGAGCACAGTTTGGCTGAGGCGCATAACTACCCAGAAACGTTCAGAGCAGAGCGGCAAAAAAAGGATCAATACGCACTTTATCTCCAGAAAGCCTCGCTTGAAGCTGCGCTGACTGGTCGATGTATTCGAAGCGGCACTGGCGTAGCCTCGTGCGGAGACAACGTGAAGCGTGGTAAGACAAGCGCGATAGAAACGCAGCCGAATCCGAGTCGTGCCAACGACTCCCAGGAAAATGAGTTCCTGGCAGAAAAACTAATTGAGAAAAGGGTTCCTCAGGAAAAGCAGGAAGATATACTGACACAGACTGCGCCTCTGTCGTTGCATCTCGGGAACTCGAGCAAGGAGCTAGTCGTGCACGGCGTGATAGAAAAATGCGTCTCAAAGTAGTGCCACCGAGGGATTGAATGCCGTACTAACGCTAAGTAATATTGGTCGGAATGCCTGAATACACAATCCGATGAGGGATACTGTTGCATTTCGTTCAATTCGTAAGGCGGTTTGGGGTGTGACATCGCAAACGAACTGGACCTTTCGTATGCGGTCCCCATTTGGCAATTTGATCCGTCGGCATCTCTCGGCTACGCTCGGCTAAGCTCGGCTAAGCCAAAAATGCCTCTGTGACGCAGTGACTTACGAAAAAATTCGTAGATTTTTGGGCGTGTGACAGGTGACCATACTAATTGAACGAAATGCAACAGTAAACTGTAATTCGAATACAAAAGAAGGGACGCGCACGAATTGGAATCTTTTTGCTCGAGCCAAGTATTTCGTGGACCCTTCCCTTCACGCTATGATATCCGTATTCGAGCAGCAAGAGTTCAATCGCCTTTGGATGAAACGCGCCATGGAAGATGAGGGTAGGAACGGTCACGGTGGCTGTACCGTGACCCGGTGAATCCCGCCATCAATCGACCTCTCTCCGCAACGCTCATCCCGGTTTTCACTGCTCACTGGGTTGGTCTGGTGCGATTCAAACGACGGCCAAATTTTTCTTCTGGTGTATCTAGAGTCTGCTGGTGGAAGTCAGCCGCTGGATAGTCGCTGGGTGGCCATCCTCGAACCTTGCTCGACCATCCACTTTTTTTCGTTGTTTCTGCGGAATAATTCTGCGTTGCACGTCTACTAGCATGCTTGGATGGATGCTAGCCCACCGCTACACTGTGTTTCGAGTTCGGGAACTTCTCTTCGTGCGTCTTAGCCAATACAGACGAACCTGGCCTGTGAATACAAATTTCGTGCCTAATCTTGGGCACTCAGGTGCGTCGCCATTCCAGTTCATTCAATGTTTGCTTACCCGCAGCCCTCTCTAGCCCGAAGCCCGACTCAAGAGTGTGCTACTCGACCCGTAACATTTTACTTACCCTCTTAAGGACTGACTACGCATTTTTTACCAGCTTGCGCTTGCGCGGTACATCCTATTAGACCTTTTTTCGGCTCAGGCTGATTTTTTTCGATAGATCTCAATGGCATCGCATCATTAAAGCCTTGCCCTTGGACTATGATTCCGTGGCCCACGGTGCGTCGATTGACTTTTCTGTTCAACGAAATCTGACTCCGACTTGGCAAGTCTATTCAACATCGCGCTCTATCTTGTCCCGTAACGTCCCATTATACCCTATCATTGCACTACCGACTCACCATTCTATTACAAGGTTGTATTGTACGTTAAGGTAAGCCCTGGAGACTTTATTCCTAGTCAGGCCCATTTTTTACACACCTTTCTAGCGTAGTTGGTGGCTTTACTCGCTGGATCATGGCCCACGGTGCGTCGACTGATTTTTCGTATTCAGCATGATCTAACCTGACATTATTAGTCAACGTCGCCTTATTCCACTCTGACCCGTAACGTCTCTTTCCCTCACCGTCCCACTTTGCCATTCACTGACTCGATTCGTTGACCAGGCTGCCTCGTTGCAGTTTTTCTCAGTCAGGTTGTTTGTAGGGCGGTATACGCTCGGATGAACGCTGGTGTGTCGCTCTTATAAGTCAAGTCATTCTATTGACTGACTTGTCCACTTGTTGCAGGACATATACGGCGCTTCTTTCCGGTTCGTCCCTTCATTTTTGACTTAGGTTCAGTTTTACTGACTTGACTCTTGAAGCCATGGAATCCTTCAACCTTCAAGCTCAACTGGTACGGCGCTCTATTGTATCTGATGCTTACTACTGACGCCCACTTCCTCTTGGCAGGCCCAAATTCTGCTCGTTCACTACTAGGTACGTTCCTTTTCATTTCCATTTGCTTCGAACCAACTGACTTCGTAACCGCAGAATTGCCGATACCCAAGGGTTGCTCGGCCGCGAACACCAGGTACGCGTTCATTTTACCTCGAAACTCCAGTCTTCCTCTCAACATGTGTTGGGATGTTTTCCTTGCCGGCGTTCAATCACCGACTCACTGAACTATCTTGAACGGGTATCACTATCAACTTGGTCCTGTGTGCGTTCCCGTCATTTCCTCCCAACTTTCTTTTCAACTCTGCACTGACCTGATGTATACGGCTCTCAATCGCACCTTTTTGATTCATTTAACTATTATATACTGGCTCGGACTCTAAGCCCGAGACGATGGGAGGTATGTCCCCACCTTGAGTTTTCTTCATTCAATTCACTGACTTACGCTTTATAGCTTCAGCTTAACTACCATAGCCGACTTGCTGCCTTGCCTCGGCGTTCAACTGAGCAAGTAAGTGGTATCAAATTCAATACCACTCTGTTCTAGCTATCTATCAATTCGTTGGCCTTCGCTCGCTCCCGGATAATCAACTCTCGCAAGGCGAGTTAAGGTCTTGCTTGTTTTTGTGCTGGTTGATTTGGAGCTGACTGTATGGAATCTAGATACCTTGCACGGCGCGACGCGACTCAATGCAACGCCCAACAACCGTAGGTCTATCACTTAAGATTTCAATTCCAAACTGACTGACTTTTAAATTCGGTGCAGTGCCCCGCTCGATTGCAGCGTACTTCAGACTGAAGCGTGGAGCACGTCGAACCCATCTCGGCGCCGCCGCGATTATCATTGTAGACCTTTGTTTGATTCGATCCGGGACAACGTTGGTGAGTAATCTTTTGCAACCTCGGGCTGACTATCATTCTAATACTGGTTCAAGACATCTAGGTGGACAGTGGGGAGTGGAACGGTTTCAGAGTAATAGGTAAGTCTATTATTCCCTTTTCTCAATGTGATCACATTACAAGACTGACGTTGAGATGCGCAGATTTGTTCGAGCGCGGGGCGTTCGGGAACGTCCCCACAGTCCCTACGATCCGAGCCAATGCTTACTCGCATTGACTTCGGATAGGCGACGCAGAATGAAGGGAGTATTCCCTTTGAAAGGTATTTACACTCCTCGTTCCAATCTCTGACTATGCGTACACCAACTGACTTCCTTTCTCTTTTTTTTTAGCAGAATCCGCGTGATAGTGGTCTGTGAGTTATATTTCTTTTCTTTTCATCCTTGCGCATCGCGTTCGGTTCGAGTCGGCGGCCCGGAGGTCATTGCGTTACGAAGGTAGTGATAGCGTATGGGGAAGAAGCTGAGAAAGAAATGGGCATTGACGACAGGGTGAGTTGGTGTGTTGTATGGAGGTGCTCATTTCGACTGGGAGGTTCAATCGCACTGACTTTGGTTCGTTCGGATAGGCCGTTTCAGAGGTATGTGCACTCTATTCGGTCTCTGGCCTGTGCGTATACCGTCTGACTTGTATTATGTTGTGCAGGATCTCTGTGATAGGTGTGCCCTATCTATTTTCTTTTTTATCCTTGTGTATAGATGTATCGCATCGCATTCGGTTCGAATCAGCGGTGCGGGATTGTGTTGGGGTGGTCCCGATTTAACAAGGTGGCGGATAGTGTATTGGGGAGAAGCAGAGAAAGAAATGGGCATTGACGACAGGAGGAGTTGGTATATTGTATGGAGGCGCTCATTTCGACTGGGCAGTGCAGTCACACTGACTGGTATGTGCACTCCTCTATTCAATCTCTAGCCTGTGCGTACACCAACTGACTTACATTATTCCGTGCAGGATCCTTTTCATCCTTGTGTATGCTAGCATCGCGTCGCGTTCGGTTCGAATCGGTGGTGCGGGATTGTGTTGGGGTGGTGCCGATTTAACAAGAAGATGGTGATAGTGTATTGGGAAGAAGCAGAGAAAGAAATGGGCATTGACGACAGGAGGAGTTGGCGTGTTGTATGGAGGCGCACATTTCTGATTGTGGGGTGCCCAACAAGCTCATCAGAACGAATCCTGGTGAGTCAATCAGTTGTAGTCGCAGTTGTACGTTTGCCCAATCCTATTAATTTTCATTTCCCGTCATCGAGTCGCCGCGAGTCTCTAAGGTTTAAATCCAATATTATGAGAGTAAGTAATCGGCGTCCGTATTGAACGAAATCTTATAGGTATCACACTTGGGTATGAAGAGCAAAAAAGTCTATATTCAAAGCAACACATATTGTACAGGAGTAGAGAGGTACGCTACACCCTTGAACGCGCCTTCCTCGCGCGCACCGTTGGGATCACGCACAACGGATCAACGATGCAGACAGGCCACGCCACGTATTCGTCGACCGTGTCTTGCGCGCAAGTAAGACGCGAGACACGGTGGACACGGAGGAGGAAGGGCACGGGTTGGGAGGGGAAGAGAAAAAAAAAATCGAGAGCACGCACCTCGGTATCACAAGCGCCCGGGCCGCCGAGTCCCTACAAGTAGAATCGCGTCGAGCCGGGCAATCGCAGGCCAGCCTGGTCGTCCGCGGCTGGTGAGAGGGTACATGGTAGAGGCACGTGATGCAGGCGGCGTGCGCGGGGGCGTGCGCGGGGCGCAGAGGAGCTTAGCCTCGTCGGCGGAGGCTTGCGCTCGAGGGCATTGGTGCGCGACGAGCACGGATGAGTCCCGCTCAAAGGTACAGCTGCGAGAGACGGGGATCAGCAAAAAACCGCAGGAGAACGACAAGAGCACGCACCTCGCTTCAGCGAATGGGGTACGCAGACGCGGGAAGCGCCGGTGCCGCAGCACGTTCGGGGTAGCTTCGACGGCGAGACTCGCCACCACGAGTGACTCGCATCATGTCGCACACAAGCGCCATCGACCAGAGGGCCGAGTCGCTCGAAGGAGCGGCAGCACGAGAGAAAGGGAAAGAGGGAGCACGCACCTCAGAGTCCAATGCGTCCACAAGGCGCTGGTGTTGTTGGCGGCGCCATTGGAGACGGGAGAAGCAGCACCGGAGCCGGCGAGGCGTTCACTGGCGGGGTAGGGGAAGAGGAGCTGGTGGTGGCGCCTTGCTCCTTGTTGTGCCGGTACTGTGCAGCCATGCGACCCCAGAGGTGCATGCAATATCTGGACGAACATATACAGTAATGTCAGCCATTGTTCGTCGTAGAAACGAGAAAAAAAATCGACACTCACGCGGAGGGGGATGCACATGTCGGTGGGGTTGAGCGACGTGGGCAATCGAGGGACGCGGTGTGGGGACGGCGGGTCGACGGGCGAATACTTTATTAGCTTATCTTAAGTTCTAGGCGGTTCCACCACATTTCAATCTTAAGTTTCAATACATCTTAAGTTTTATTACTATAGCCTACCCATGGTCTAATCTCACGACATTACCATCTGCAGGGGTCATCTTGAACTCAAGTTCTCACCGAGATCTTGAGTCCACGCATGACTTGAGTTCTTGGCAAAGAATTTAGAATCGGGAAATATGAGCGAAAAAATATAAATAATCAACTACTTGCCACTGAGACGCGATACTAAAGCTAAACGATAACCTGTCGGCGTTAACTTTTCCGTGGCTTAGCGCCTGGAGCGACCATTTTGGAGTAACTGGACCCGGTGGCAGGTGGTCGGCGACGGGTGAATTAAACTAAGCCGATGCCAACCACAGATTAGTATTGTACAGAGGACTCGGAGGAAGATATACTTACCAGTCAGCTCTGGAGTAGGGCAGAAGGCATTACTGCAGTGGTGCGGGTGGTGGTGGCTAAGAGGAAACGGCGTTGATTGGCGAGGCGTGGTGGAAACATGGCGTAACAATGGCCATCAATATGTCAAGCAACGTCAAGCAACTCACACGGCTTGACTTCGCTCTTTCACCATAACATCAGCACCTCTCCCCTTCCCGCCATTGGCCAATATTCGCTCTCACACCGGGATTGCATCTCATTTTTCTCTTTGCTCTTGTAACTGTTGGACCGGATTCCGTCCTTGGCAGGGCGGCGTTGGCATGAAAAAGTCTTGTGGAGAAGTATGCCACCTCCTTCTTTTGACGAGTTTTGCCTAGCTCCATCTCGTATGTGGCGCAAGGCGCTCAGTGGCCGTTTTTTCGGTATGTTCTCTCCCCCTTCCTTCGTGTCGGAAGAGCACTGATGAGAGACTGGACCATCGCCTCACTCCCGCTCGCGGCGCTGCAGTACCCAAGCAGGGCCATGACTGACAGGTCAAGGCGCACTTGTGTTTCCTTGCCATCCCTCCTCTCCCCCTGCTTCCATTGGTCGGATGATGGCTCGGCGTCGACGTCGGCGGCTGGGGTGGCATTTCAAAGGAAATGGAGCAGCTGCACCAGGTGAGTGGCATTGAATCTTTTTCTTTTTCGGATTCCCGGTGGGCAGGTGGACGGTGTACCTGCGCACAGGTGTACGCGATACACATGTCTCACAGCTCGATGCTCACCCCCGCTCCGATGCCCACTCTCTGGTTTGTGCGCCGAGCCCGTACGCCGTGCAGGGCTTAAGTTCTGTGACACTCAAGTTTCACGGGACTCCGACTTGAGTGCAATGAAACTCAAGTTCAAGTTCATGTAGGTTCAAAATCATATATCTAGGTACAAATGTAATTGAAACTTAAGTCTTTGGATAGATGTAAACTCAAGTGGCGTCGGAACTTAAGGTGTTGTAGGACTCGAGTTCCACGGTGGCGCGCGCGACGGGAGAGGGGCTTCGGTCACATGTACAGTAGGGCAGCGCGGAACTCAAGTTCCACGCGAACTTAAGTGCCCAATGCGGTGGGACCGCCCAGGACTTAAGTTCGGCTAGTCTCATTTCATCGACGGGGTGCGGCGTAACTTCCCAGGCTGGTGGAGATGTCCAAGTGGGGGAAGTGAAGACCACTTACGAAGATTACCGACTTAGCAGCGAGTGCTCTTTGCGTCTAAGCCCTCGGTTCCAGCTCCACTCCTCAACGTACACCCTCCGCGCCCAGATAGAAGCTCATCGTTGCGTAGTCTCCGAAGACGCGTGGTGTAGGTATACATAGATTGCACAAAGATTTGTGAAGTGTCGTGCGCTGTAGTAGATCACACGTGATCGTGTCATCCGCGACTTAAGTTGACGGGCGGCACTTGAGTGTTCAGGAACTTAAGTGGTACAGAACTTAAGTTTCGTCCACAGCAGTATGCAACATATAGCTATGTAATAGACTTAAGTTTTTGACAGGACTCAAGTTGTGGGGCGAACTTAAGTGGTACGGGACTTAAGTTTTGAGTTGGGAGGGGAGGTTAGGGTGCAGGCTGGCGTGCCATGGGTGCGGAACTTAAGCTCCGGGCAAACTCAAGTCCTCATTCCGGTTCCACCGCCCGGAACTTAAGAAGTGCTAATTGTATTTCATTCAAAAGGCTTCAGACGGACAGGGATAACCTTATAAAGAGAGAGAAATAGAATAAATTACCATTTTTGTCCATCGCAATCTCAGGCAGCTGAAGCTCCGACGGGTGAGTAGAACAAATGGATGGGAAAAACACACGTTCAGGGTTCGTATCAGGCGGCAGTGGAAACTACAACACTATCAAGATCTTTGTTCAATGCCAGCTCCGGCTCAGCGCATCCCATCAGTTCGATGCGAATGCCGACTATTCGCGATCAGCAAGCCGCTCTTATCGTGCACTGTTGAACAATGCCGTTTCCGGCAGAATTATTCACTTGATTTCAACCATCACCTTGAGCTTCCTCGAACTCCCCTCGCAGCAACACACTATTAACATCTTAACACTGTTACGAATATGAATCCTCAGTTGAGTGGAGTCCTTGTTCCCAAATCAACATCTTGACGGTTTCCCGTTCAACCGCGGAGCAAATGACGGTGTTCGGATTACTGACAGCCAATACGGTTATATGACCGTTTGTCTTGTCTTGTCTCGCACCCATAGGAAGTCTTTATTTCTTATACAGAGACGTGGCTGGGTTGGCCCCAGCAGTGAAAGTAATTGTGGAATACCTGATTTCAACATCTCAACATTCTATGAATAGAAATCCTGCAGTCGAGTGGAGTTCTGTTCACAAGTCAACATCTTGATGATTTTCTGGTCAACGGTGGAGTAAGTGACGTCATTCGGAGGCCCGGTCCGGTTTGACTCGAGACAAATCGCGTTCGATTCTTATATAGATGTACAATGAACGGAAAAAAGGGAGGGGACGGACCGGGAAGCTAATAGGAAGGGGATCTTACGTGATATCGTTCAGCAGGTGCGTCGAGGGTGGAATGATCGCCTGCATCGTTTGTGGCGGAGCATGGATGAGGTCTATAGCTTGTCTGTAATGAAAAGTTCGTACATCCAAATTTATATAACCCCCAAAATTGCCATTGACCCCGGGATGAAGGTGAACAGTGAAGAAAATACCTGGATAAACGCAACATCAGTAAATCATGAACGGAATCCAAAAAGTTTGGACACTTTCCAGCATACAAATTGAGTCGAAAGAAAAGAACGATAGATATTCGAATGAAAGCAACATCAGGAACCATCAATTCAATCCAAGGAGTAAGCCTGACCGTACCGGTAGCTTGAAGGGGGCTCAAGCTGCCGAGCGCTAGCAGCATCACCCTCATAGATAAGCGCCCATACAACGAAGAACACTACATGAAACTTTCGAATCATCGTTGAAGATCTCCCTAATCACTCACCTGTTTTAGAACGTCGCTTCTTTCGGCTAAGGGTAGTCAATTTTGGAATTGCGCCCTTGGGGGAAAGTGAGCCCAAAGCGTCAACAGAAAATGTAGAAAATAGCGCGTTATAGCAAAACATAACGCCTCGAGCTGTTCGGAACCGAAGGGCAAAGAGACGAAGAACATACATTATCCACCTCTCTGTTAAGTAATTCGATGAAGATACCGGCTGCTCGTGCATTCGTTGCGCACTAGGAGGCGCGTATGTTAGTTACAAACGCAATTGAGTTATAATTCAGAGTGGAGGACGCACGGTGCAAAGCGATACAGGGAAAAAATGATGGGGGTGGGAATGAGAGAAAGAGGGCGACAGAGACTCTTACTTTTGAACGGAGATCGGCCAGATTGAAAATAAATTGTGGAGCGGCCAGTTCCGTGGACCAAAGCTAAATTTTGATGCACTGCTTAGCTTGAGAATCCCGAAAATAAAATGGGGAATTGCATGCACATATGGGAAGCCCCGGTGGACAGTGGGAAAAATGAAAGGTTGCAAACAGGTGCAATGTGATACGAGGCATCTGCTTAATATACGAGGTATGGAGGTGATGGTGGCCGGAAAATTTGGAAGGAGACAATGATTCCAGAAGAGACAAACTGGAGAGTAAAACGATATGTATAGCTTCAACTATTCGATAATTTCGCTGCGTTGACTGAGTCGGGGATACACAATTTGTTCATCATCGCTCTCACATTCAAATGAACCACTTTCGGAGACTGCAAAAGAGGAAAAATTAATCTGTTGAAGGTCGCAAAGCAATCAATTTTCAAAACTGACACCTGGTACCATCTCCGGTGCTCGTATCAAGTTCCATGCTGGCGCCATAGAAATTCCAGTCAACTTTTCGAGCTGATCAATCTGAGGCACTGGAAATGGATACTATACTCACGGTATATTGGAGAGATATCAATCTCGCTATCCTCAGCAACCACGTAGAGCAGCGGGAGTCCTAAGTCCTTGGCAATATCTTGACTTTCAGGATTAAACCCCTTCTTGTGGTGAAATTGGCGCAGCGCAGTATACACCCTCGCATCCCCCGCTGTCCCATTTACTGAAATAGAAGTATGGATAAGAGGAAGGCCCAAATCAGAAGCTTCTTGGGGTGTAAGCCGCTGAACACCGGATGGGTCCAGTGACCAATATGCGCTGCAGGATGGATGTTGAAATCGGGTTTTATCGCTTGACAGAAGGTGGGTGGGACCGCAGACAAAAAGGAAAGCCGTCGGGAAAGCAATGGCTTCGAAGGGACCCTGAAGGATGATTGAAACCGAAAGATTGTTAACAAAGACTAGCACGATATAGTAGTGAGTCTTTACGGCGCGACAATGAGATAAGAAACATACTATATCGGTCATAGTCAGATGTAATGTTAAGTTGAGAAAATGTGTAATTGGCCTGGCTGAACCAGATGGCGTTGCTTCCACCATGCAATATTATCTCAAAGCGGAGATCCATATGTGGCCTATTCCGAACCTCTTGCAAGGCTATCCTGGGCACCGGAACCATCAGCATAGGCTCGGGCACATGCAAAATGCATACCGTCTCCACCCATTGTTCATTTCGTCGGTGAAGAAATAACTTATATCCATGCATGGGCTGACAGCAGTGAACGCAATTTGACGCAGACTATCTTCTCCAACCCGCTGTAGTACATCTCCTAGGCGCACCGAAGAGCCCTTTTGAAGATCCCATGATACTGGACGGCATAGATAATCGCAACCGATATGATATTCGTCCACGGATAGCAAAGCAATGGACTCCGCCGCATCGGCCGGCTCACGCAAAGGTCCAATTGAGGCGTCCTCCAGGAGATATCGACTCCCAGGGACTAGGTCTGCTGGTGGAATCCCAGGGAAACATAAGATTGTTGGTGGAATGTTCACCATCGGAGCAACATCAATGCAGACATGGCCTGAGGAAGGTCGAATCCAAAATGTGCAATCTTCACTCTTCTAACTCATTTCAATCCATATAGCTATAATATCTTGGGAGAAAAGGGTGATACTTACAACCATGGTATTGAGAGCTGAGGCAATATATTGAGCGTGTGCCTGCAATTGTAAGCCCCTAGACTGTTCATACCCGAGGGAAGGGAATACACTTACCTGGAACTCAATTGTCTATAAAAGGTTGTGAGAGAAAAATTGGGATTCCTTTCTGAGACAGGGCTTACAAGGAAGTAGTGAAAATATGCTAGCCAAGTCGGCGAGTAACGGTGTTTGTTGAGTAGGGAGTGGGCGGATACAAGATCTGGATGAACATCGATTAGGGAGAGTATATTCTACTTGAGGTGAAAGTTCCGTACCATGATGAAATATTGCCATACAGATGCTCGGAGCAGTTGAGATACCGTACAATTGAAGCACGTTCGGATGCCTGTCGTTGCGATCAAGTAGTTATCCGAAGTCGTGAACAACTGATACACACCGTAGACGTAGAGCTCTAGATATGTCTTGATACCAGTCCTACAGTGACCTCCATTAGCTCACGATTCGATTTGGAAGCCGGCGGGGGTACCAGCGCACCTGCTCCGCATTATTTCCTTCATAAACAGCGACCGTCATGTTCGAGCTATGATTCTCCACACGGGCAGAATAAACACGGCGAACGGAGCGCCCTGCTCTCGCGACCGCCAGAGTCTGCTCGAGAACAATGTCCCCCATAGCAATCCTTCGAAAATCTTGCAGAAACTAGTCAAATGAAGGAAAAGGCGATTTTTTTGATGTCATCGTACTGGAAAACTCGACCATGTCTTGCGCTCCTTGATGGATATGCGTGATATTTTGAAAATGGCCGCCATTCAAGATGAAGTCGCGTGCATTGGGAAAGAAGGCACTCGTGTATCTGTGTCTGCTCTGAGCACTTGGATCGGGACAACTGAGGAGCGCTATGACAAACCCGAGCTGAGATTGTGGGGTGTGGGTGCCCAATTGTTCTGGCATCCCCGATGCAGTCGACAACTGAGTGGGGTGTCTATGGTGAGAGGGCGAAGGAGAGATAGTAATCACGGGTGTAGTCTGTCGTAAGGGTGTTGGGCAAATATTAGCACGTAGCTGTAAAAGAGAGGTACGACCAACTCACAGCCGCTTGATACATTAGATGAACTGATTGACAGAAGAACAATCCACAGAGCGTTGCGAACATTCACACAATGGTGAAAGCACGGGAAGATGACCTAAAAATACTCGCGCAAAAAACATATCCGTGCAGAGGAGAGTAAGGATAAAGCAGCGCTTAAGAGTTCCCGTAGGGTTAAATTTGGCAACTAAAGAGATGGTGACAGAATCTTCTATCACCCTATTTATAAAATTACGTGTGTCTGTCCGTCTGTCTGTCCGAAGCCTTTTCGATCTCCGCTTTCATTCTCCGCCAAGTGTCGTCATCTTTCCGTTTGTGTCCACTTCCGACCCCTAAGTTTTGCACCACTCTGATAATCTGCCATATAACCTCGCTCATCATTCCGATCTTTGATCTTGCCATGGATAAAGATCTAACCTCTGCTTTGAAAAACCTGCATCGACTTCTAGACCAGGGGAAGGCTGTTCTCGGACTTGCATCCGGAAAGGATTCTCTCACTTCCTTAACAAAAATGGGGTCACTTCTGAATGTGTTCTTTGTCCTGGTCCTACTCTTTATAAAATTAAGGGTGTCCGTCCGAAGCCTTTAAACTCCGCTTTTGGGAGATCACCCCCGAGGCTTTGGAAGCGCTGGGTCCTGAGACCTTTGGAAGCGCTCAAGAAACGGCGGCTCCTCGGGGCTTTTGGCCCCATGATCACCTTTAAGTGCGTGCGCGCCTATAAAAGTGTACACATTGCCAAACTTACCGTTAAAGTTTCCGAGGTGCTAATTCAAGGCTCGATACTGGTGTAGGTGAGGGAAATTACTAAAATATTACACAATGATTCGGGGATCTCGGGGATCTATATCAGGGCATCTCGGAAGCTTCCGCACATCGGAGCTCTCTGCCGAACAACACCGCCCCTGATCTCGATACTGAAATAAAGCGCGAGAGATACTACAGATGGGTCTGGAAACTCCGAAAAAAGCCTGGATGGCCTTGAATGTGGTGAGATATCTCCCTAATTTTTCTAATTTTTCTACGCGCTGCGCGCGGCACATGAGAAACCTTCGATACTGAGCAGACTTTCAATTCCACCCAAATCGGGAAGAGTTCCAAAATTTCGCCGGTTTGAAGCCAATATGTACACAAAATGATTGAACTACATCACCTACAGCTATCCCCCACCAATAGGCATCCATATGAGAAGTTCCCCCATCTTGAATTAACAGTCACATACTTCTTTCACATTGATGTACGACAAACTTGGGCGATATCAGCGCTCTGCACTTGGACTGATTCCCCAATGGTTGATATGTGATTAAACTCCTTCAAAGTTCTTTCTGGGTTGCATTCAGGCCATCCTTAAAAGCATGTAGAACCAAACCAAAGGAGAAAACATGTCATATGAATATCTTGGACTCAGAAGTGATTCATTTTAATCCTCTGAGAGCTGTCATTGAGTCTCTCAATGAATCCGGGGTTTCTGAGTGTAACAGTTCATTTTCCCTCTTCATCTGAAGCAAGCAAGGTAGCAAAAAGGGAGAAAAGATCTTTTGCTTTCGGTGAGACTCGAACTCGCGCACATCATTTTCTGATGACAAAGATTTCGAACTCCGCTCAGTATCCAGTATCAGTATCGACCACTAACATCAGTATCGAGCCTAATTCAAGCGCAGGGTGTCCCTCCAAATGCCAGCACTGCCTGGTGCGTACCCGAGCGTTTCGGCGCCTTCTCGGGGCTTTTGGCCCCATGTTCGACTTTAAGCGTGTGCGCGCTTATAAAAGTGCCATCTCGGCCATTCCATCATGAGGATTCAACTCGGCACTAACACACCTGATTCTTTCTTATAAAGCACCTCATCTCAGTTACTCAATTTGTATTATCTCATGTATTTCACAAAGTAGTATAAAAGGGCAGAAGGAACCCTGCAGAAGACCAGTTCATTGCACCCCCAGTTCGCCTAGGTAGTTGCCAAAGCCAGCTTCACCGGTGGTAGTGTTCTCAGGTCGGCTTCGCGGAGAATAGCACTTTCTCTGTTTGTAGTTGTTCTATAACAATTGGAGTTTAGTTGTTGGCTCAAAGGCTTGAGTTGTGATTTAAGCTTCAGAACCTTGTGTGACCTGTGAGAAGGCGCCCTAGGAATCATTGAATCGTTGTTGGCTTGAGGCTGCGCAGTGAGACACTTGGGCATAGACTTATCTGTATGGGATTTGCTCTATAGAGTCAAGGTCATTCATTGGTAGACCCTCAGCAATCGTGAGACAGTGCAAACGTCCTTTGGTCTAAACAGCCAGAGTCTACTACCTGATAGGTGACGGTGGTATCGTGCAGCTAGGAGCTAGGTAGTTCCCTAGGGGCACACAAAGTTGATTGTATCTGTGGCTGGCTAAGGCTGCGCATTGGGACACTTGGGCATAGACCTATCTGTATGGGATTTGTGCTATAGAGTCAAGGTCATCCAGTGGTAGAACCTCAGCAGTTGTAAGGCAAACGCAAACCGGGCTTCTTGAGGCTAGGAGGCGCTTAAGACCCAAACTATAACAAAATCTACAAAACCGACCCCGTAGAACCTGTTCATCGGGTCCTAGGGAACGTTGCGTGAACGGTTACTTTCGAGAGCGGAAGTGTACTTGAGAACATCCATCGGATTGTTCAATTGGAACTTGGTTACTGTGTTTTCTGAGAGTTCAGACTTCGTTTGCTGCATACTACGGCACGGACCCACGAACATAAAGGAAGCGCTATTAAGAGGGCAGTTGTGTGTGTGTGTGTTGGTGGTTTTTGGTGGTGTTTTACATCCCTAGCTGCTATTGCATTTCAAGCGTACTGTTTAGCGCACCGTTTCAACACCTTCTGCATTAATATGCCAGCAGGTCGAGCCGAGCGGTCTCCTGAGCAGGTTTGGAAAGCAACAGACTATATCAAATCTGCAGTCTTCTGGAATCAGGCTGTAATGTCGTAATCACCGCAAATTCTTGAAGCTCACCTCTGGCTTTACTTCAAACTTCCGAAACATTACTTCATCACCACAAGAAGACACTGCAATGGAATTCATCCTGTGCAACACTTTATATGGGCCCCAATGCCGAACTGCTAAAGCCAACACAAGAACTCCTTGGTGATGCTAATCGGCTGGCCATTGTACTGCCAGCCATACCTGTTGAACCTGAACAGGTTGATTTTCTAGATGACAATATGTTTATTTCCTCTATTAATTTGATCCTGATTTTGTTTCCGATACTGTTGGTGTTGACTTGGAATCTTTTAATCCTATGGCCATTTGTCGGCTTGTTGCTGAAGAACTTAGATCAGATGCATATGTCCACCCCTCACCCTCGTCAGATTTTGATACCCAGTCCCAAAATTCTCTGTCAACAACACCATTGCCCACACTAGATGTTTCCCCTTCTATCAAGTTGACTCGTGCTCCTGAACAACTATATTCCGATTTGAGGGGGGGTCCAACCCTTCATTAACTGTTGAGCACCCTTCCAAGAAACCGCAGCTTGACAACTCGGAAGGTTCAGGCAAGGAAAGAAGGGGGCGCCGATGTGCCCGATGCGCAACAGCTGGTTGTCCGAAGGCGATAGAATGCAAGGGGAAAGGTGGACACAATTGTTGCAGTTATACATCAAATGCACCTGAAATTGGTAATAAATGTTTCTATGGCTGATTTTATTCTTCATGAACGGTACTTTGGTTCTCTAGTTTTCTCGAAACATGCAACAGATAATTGATGAATATATTTGCACACCTTTGAATGACATCAGAGTCCAGAGCAGTAGAAACAATGATGCAGAACTTTTTTTTTTTTTGGATAATGAAACTCAGTCTGCAGAAGCATTCCAAGCTCATGTGCTTGTGTTGCTGGGTATTAGCCAGTTGTTGCCAGGGAAAATGTCCGGGAGGAAATGCTGTTACACACCAATATAACCAGTGTGGGACTCCAGCTGTGAAAACATTATCCTATCCCAATTTGATCACGTATGGGCCGCATACCCACTAAAACCCCATCGTGCGTCCAGTCATCTGGCAACAAGTCCTCATCCATTAATAGACTGCTCCGGGTGTTAAGGACCAATTGTTTGTTCATTGCAAGTGGTCCGAATTTAATCTTATCTGTGAGCAAGCGGTCTCACCCACCATAAAGGGTTCTCTTTCGAGGCCCACCCCTTCCCCATAGCCGAAGTGGCACCCACGGGGCTGCAAACCCTTTATATATATACATCGAACTTGGTGAACAAAAAGACACATCTTCCCAGTCTATGTATCTCCCACTCAATCTGGAGTCCTTTGTTTTGTAAGAGTGTTTTATGCTGTGTTTCAATGCTCAGGAAATTCCAAGGCATGTGAAAAAGAGGGTATGTAACGAAAAAGGTGTAGAAAATGTCATTCCAAGACTGATGCGGATTTGTAGGCCGCATTCCAAGGCCCCAGCTCACAGTGTGGCCTATAAAACTATACAGTGCTCCTTTATGATCTTTGACGATTCCTGGCATGAGATACTGACTATTCCTGACTGTGCATGTTTTTGTCATGGGGTCTACAGTTTTGTACACCTTCCCTGACTGATCTGCAGCTTTTGCCTTTGTTTCAAGGTTTCTTGGTGGTTCCCCCAAATCAAATTATTCAGTGCAGTATTATACATCTATACGACCACTTTATCAAGATTAAAGAGGTCCAAAAGCACTCGAAATCCCTGCAGCAAGAGGATCGGTCAAAATCAGCGTATTTGAAATAGGGATCGGGTAACGCTCCCTAAAAATATATCGGAATTAGTAAAACGGATATAGGGTCAAAAATATTTTTTTTCAACCTTCAGCAGACCACCCTCCCCCCCCCCCCCCCCCCCCCCCTTCCATATAGGGAAGGAGTTTCCCACCCCTGGCTCCAGGCTGTCTGCTCCAAGCTGAGCCATCGCCCTATTTATCTTGGGCTGAGTTCTGTGGGCAGGCTGGTGGCTGTACACTCCGGAGAAAGCCGGGTGGCTGTACACTTTTGAGTGTAGAAATAAAAAAAATCGAAACAAATCCGAAAAGATTCTGAAAGGTAGATCTGACCCTTCCGATTGCCTTCGGTGTATAAAATATTTTGATCCCATCAGTCCCGGGCATGCAAAATGTGAAATACTGCCGGGGGCAATCTCCAGAGCAGGTAACTTTTACCTGCCTCTGCTGCAGGTGCACAGTAGGTGTTGGGCAGGTGGCCAGACACAAGGGTAAGATCTACCTTTCAGAATCTTTTCGGATTTGTTTCGATTTTTTTATTTCTACACTCAAAAGTGTACAGCCACCCGGCTTTCTCCGGAGTGTACAGCCACCAGCCTGCCCACAGAACTCAGCCCAAGATAAATAGGCGTGTTGGTCTTCTGAACAAAGATTCGGAATCATCTCATACCGTCCAGGGCGGCTGTTGGTTCCGCGCTAAGTTGAAAGAGTAAACTTAACGATGGGTTCTTCGGTGGAAATATCAGAGATCCGCCCTCCCTTCCCATTGTTTCTATTTCTCGCGGCGATTTGCATCAAGGCCGTCAGAATGGCGCCAGGGTGGCGCCATACAGTAGTTCCATGGTTTAGTTTATGGTAATGTACACGGAGGAGTAACACAGCAACGGGCGGAAGGAACTGGTTGCCGTCTATTTAGACAAAGTTGAAAAAGGAAAAAAAGATCATAGCAATGGACCATTCCAGGGACCCGGCGCGAGTCGAACGGGGACTTCTGCAAGACACGTGGGAAGATACTGCATTGCGTGCAGATGCGGACCACTCCGCTCCGGGTCCTTGGACCTACGTATTCATAATATACCTGAAACGTTGGCACTGCACCAGCTCGTACCAAAGCAGGGGACAATATACTGCGTGAACGTACACAAACAAAATACCATCCATCAATTCGTATTTGCCAGTTCCTGTTCAAAGCTCAGGTGGCGAAGTCTCCTCGGGACAGAATGGAGCCCTACAGATGGGATAATGTGGGGCAGGACACAAAAAGTCACTGACCAAAAAGTGACCCGGTCCCGAGTTTAACGGGGGAGTTCTGCAGGACACGCGTGAGTCTCTTGTGGACCGCGTGCAGCCGCGGACCACTCCGGGTCTGTTCTGCTTTGCAATGTAGGTCGGACTTGATCGGCAATTTTTAACAGTACAACTGAATCGAAAGCAATGCGAGATTGATTTCCTGACAGGGTTGGCGCGGCACACCGCTGTTATCTATGATGTCGCTCAAAATAGCTGGAGGGGTTCGACTCCCCGCGTCCGCATAGTGCACATGTGTACTGTCTTTTGTTCTCTTTCTCACTTTGATTCTCGTTTAGAAAATGCATCTACTTCGCTTTAAAAGGAGAGAAATGGATGGGAGAAGCGGACGTGGTGCGCGGTGCACCGCTGCATTCAATATCATCGAAGTACGGCCTTGAGCAGCTGATGGGGTTCGACTCCCGCGTCCGCATACCGCTGTGTGGACGTGATTTTTTGGCTCTGTAGCGTGGTTGAACATGCATGAAAATCAAGGCAATAAAAAGAGGGGGAAAGCGGATGTGGTCGCGGTGCACCGTTGCATCCAATAGTAGAGTTCCAACTCTGCTCTTACCGCAGTTGACAGGGGTCCGACTCCCCACGTCCGCATGTTGTCTGCGGAGAACTATTTTTTTAGTTCAATTTTATTTGGTTCAAATGCCACTCACGGTTTGTGCGTTGAGCTCAAAAATACGCGCATCAGTTGAAGCGTCGAACGTAGAAAGAAAGCGGAAGTGGAGCCCGGCGCACCGCTGCATTTAATAGTCGTATGGAGCATCGAATTGAGCACACTACGTCCGCATCCGTCATTGGCTCAAGTTTTTTTGTTTGATTTCTATTACAGCTCTTTGCATAAAGGATGGCAGTAGCCCCTTTTTTGAAAATAAGAGCATTTTTGATCTCACACTTTGCTATCGACGGTCCGACCCCATTTCTGACCATGTTCAAATGATTTTAGGTGCGTTCGAGAGGGATTTGACGGGGCTCTCTACCCATACCCGACCCATCTGGTAAAACCAAATATCGGTGTTTGCGAAAATTGGCCTAAAGTGATTTCACCTCCGATTTGGGCTGCCTCCTACTTGCTCAAATCCTATTCGATTTAGCTGAGTGTGGATGCGTTCGAGAGGCATCCTACTGGCATACATTACCTATAAATGAGATTTTGCTTTCGTTCTGAAATGGGACGAGTCTAATCGATCATTCAACGAAAACAGTCAATAGCCTGCTAAAGACGTTAGAAATTACCCCCGACGAAATTCGCCACAATGGGCATGGGTAACACGGTAGTGGCTTTAAAACGCACCCGGAGCCAGCCAAATCGGTGCAGAAATCATGGAGCACTGGATGTAACAAGCCCTATAGGAATATAAACCGTGGGAATTCGGGAATTTCGATGATCTTAGATATTTGGCTTTACCGGTTAAGCAGGGTACGGGCAGAGAGCCCCGTCAAATCCCTCTCGAACGCACCTGAAATCAGTTGAAAATGTTCGGAAACGCGGTCGGACCGTCGCTGGCAACGTGCAAGATCAAAATTGCTCTTGGTTTCAAAAAAAGGGGCTACTGCCATCCTTTATGCAAACAGCTGTAATTTTATAGGAATATTTCCCGACAGATACTTTGGCGAACAAACGAAAAAGCGACCTGCCCCGAGAACTCAGTTTTAGAAGTTGTTTATCAGTCAATTTGATGGTTCGCCGGGGTGAGGTTCAAGGAGATGTGTGTTAGTTTGTATGAAGATGTATCCGTTGCGATCCTGACCATAGAAGACTTCCAGTACTGACCGACGAGCCTTTTCTTCGAGGGAAGCTGCAGACGAACATCGGCGTTAAGCGCTAAGCGCTCGATAAGCGCCCAGAAGGCTCACGTGAGACTACATAACACGGACAAACTTGCAATGCGTCTCCTTCCAAACCCTACAACGCTGCTCCAGCTCTGGCGACTCCGGATCGCTCTCCATCCAGGGTGTCTCAAGGATTGCTCCAATATCCTACATTCCGACTCAGAGCACCGGGAGAATCTTCTAGTGCTCTGAGTCGCAGTCCTCTGAGTTGTCGTCGACGGACGAGTCCGGGACGACTGACTATGCAGACTCTGTGCTTAAGGGTAATCCGAGTGTGCTGCCATCTATGGGCCTTTCCATTCTCCGGCGCGACGTCTGGAAATGTTGCTTGACCGGGGAATTCTGCCCCGCCACACACTCTGTAGCCAGCTGAATCTCGCAAGAATCTCGGCGCCATGGCGGCGCGTGCAACGTTTGTTGTTCAGGTCGCTTTCGCACTTGCTCCCCGGATCCTGTCTCCTGAATCCCTCAGCTTCTCTGTTACCCTTCCTCCATTCCTATCTATTCATCACGCCTGCCATTGCATATTCATCCTTGCGGTTGCGTATCCATAGCGCGTCCAGACCGAATATCAGGTCCGTCACAGACTCTACCCCGCTTGTCTCCATTCCAACGTGTGCATCGGGCCTGTCGACCTGCTATCAGCTGCGCCCCAACACCAGTGCGATTTCCGGTATAGCAGAACCCGCAGGGGCGTGGTCCGAGTCTGATCAAACCGGTATGTCATGCGATGCAGAAGGCGTCTCGAATCCAAGAAAGTGGACCCGAGCAAGGAAGATTCCCACCCTGGATCCGAATTTCTCATCTCTCCGGAGTTCACCTGCCACACTCGCGGCATATGCTGGCTACATTGTCATCCATGTATGTGTCGCATAGCTCTATCCCATACCTTCTTTTGACTTGGCTTTTCGCGCGTTTAATCTCGGTTAGCGTGGGCGCCGTCAGAGCAAAGATAAGTGCCTGCTAAGGCCCCTTGAAACGCGTGCCGCGGACTCTCACACCCGTGGTATCATTACTCTCGTCCTAAACGATGACTGCCAAGCGTGGCTTAGTTATTTTCGCATTCAGCTCATGTAAGCTCTCGCTATCCGATGCACTTCTGAATTCTACTCCCACCCCCGATCCTCGGAGTGGCTACGGTCAACGACCTAGCTGGGAATAACAGGTTAACAGCTGGTCCGTGCGTGTGACCGACACAACTTGTTTTTGTCTTCCCATCACTTCCGGAGCCGTCGTATCTTCCGGTTCCGCCCAACTCACCACTGCGCAGGATCCTGGAAGTGTTCCAACCACTATATATAGTGCTGGTTCCTGACATGGAGCTCACGATCAGTCGGGGCACATCTGTGTCTCCCCCGATTTCTTCCCACGCATTTCGTCTAGTTTGATATTCCTCGAATCGGGGAGGTGCGGGGAAGACCAAAATAGGTCACCGGTCGCTGCTTCGATGCTTGGCTTCTTGGCTTAGGAACATATAATGGACACGTATAAAGCCGCGGTTCCCGCCAAGTTCTCGCCTCTACGACCCTTCCTGAATCCTTATCGGGCGCCGCGATCATGTCCACACTCACGGAAGAGCAGAGGCACGCAGTCTACTTCCAGCTTGGTCCATGGGTATGCAAATTTCCCCGTCGCGGTGTCGAGCTCAAATGAGGCTCGACAGCTTATAGGAGTCTGCGTCGATCTACTGTTACAAGGGATTGTGTTGACCCAGGTGCGTTGTGGATCATCTACTGTTCCTCGCCTCCTTGTTCATCTCACAGGTCGCCAACTACTTTGGTTGTTACAGGGAAGACAAGCGGGTCCGGATGATCGTGGCGATTCTCGGCCTTCTGACGCTAGTGAAGTCTGCTCAGGGATTGTACGTTATTGCTGCTATCCGTGCCTCAGAGCCTCATATTTCTCAGTGCGATCATCTGGATTCAACTGATGGTCCATTACGACGATTTGGAAGGGGCGATTCTGCTGAACTTGAATGGGTGGTGGGAGCACAGTCATCCCCTAATGGTACGGCATTCTCCTCTGGGTTATCGCTCTCCGACTTGACTGAGTCTGAGTCAGGTTGCGGGTATTGGTCTTTATGTCCAGTGTTTCTTCTGCTTCCGCCTCTGGCTCATCTCCAAGAGCTGGCTCGTTGTGTCACCCAGCGTGGCCATATTCCTGTCCGCCGTCTCTTCAATTACTGTCGCGGTAAGATTCCTCGTTAGTTGTACTCCGCTTGACATTTTCGGTCCTAGATGTACTTGATCTCGGATGCCAACGTTATTGGATTCGACCAGTGGTGTACGCTCTTGTTGACTCAGACGTGTATCCCCAGCCTGACTAGTGACTCGTTCAGTTACTGCGTATCTTAGCGCCGTCTTTGGTGAGCGTCAAATGACATCCGCACCCTACTCTTCTCATCATGGCATTCTTAGCGGGCAACCTAATCCTCTCCTCAACGACGGCGTATTTCCTGCTCAAGGTCAAGACGAATTGTCATCCCCAACGCGTGGGCCTTCTCAGCGCAGTCGTGCGACTTACTTTCCAGACCGCTGCCCCGGCCACCGTCTGGTATATCACATCACTCTTCCAATATATATCCAGTTTGACGTGACCCACTCAGCGCGATGTTGAACCTCATTTTTGACCAGGTATACACCGGGGACGACGGGGTCGTTGCTACAGCCTTCGACATGGCGATGCCCAAGCTTTACGCTATCTCGATGATGTGGACGCTCAAGGGATGCACGAATATCCGTAGGCCAGCCGGCGACGAGCGTTCGCTGGCTGGGGGGCCTCCGTGTCCATGCCGCCTCAGTGTAAGCTGTCGTCTGTGCTCGGCGCTCCTACCCTCCGATCTAACCCGAATATACAGGCGGACAGCGCGGTTCGAGTTCTCGCGCAAAGCGAGAAGGGTGACGCGGAATCGGTGTAGAAGTGCGTAGGAGTGACTGCTTGTTGATATTAGTTGCAATAGTTCTAAAGTCGGGTGGATTCGAGCTGCACAGGCTCGTGGGACGTTAGAATGACAATGCATATATGCTTATATACATTTAAAGCGAACTTTAGAAACGACTCGTTTCTAAAGTCGTTTTGGAGATGCCGAATGGTGTAGAAGTAGTTCACAAAGACGAGCAGTGCAACGTTGGGCGACGTATCGACCTTGTGGCGAAATTGTCTGGGATTCATCACGGTGAGGCCACAAACCCACTAGCCGATGTTTCACCTTAATTTCACCATACTCGGAGTAAATGCGGATGACAAAAAAAGTCACCAGGCCCCGACTCGAGCGGGGGTATTCTATAGTAAAAAGTTCTACCACAGATTCTGTGCAGACGCGGACCACTCCGCTTCGGGCCTTCATAATCCTGCAGTTTGGCAAATTCAAGTTGTTCAACTCATCTCCTCGTCATCTCCAATAAATCTAGCATAAAGTACATAAATTGACATGTACGGATCCTTGTACATAACCAGAATGGGAAACTGCCCTCGCTGTAAATCATGAATTGAAATGCCGGGATAGAGAAAGACACGAGAAAAAACGTCACCCGGCCCCGAGTCGAACGGGAGGGGGAATTCTGCAGGAGAATTCTCCGACTGCTTACCGTGTGCAGATGACTCTGAGGTGGTATTAAGGACGTTTCCAGTATCGCGCGGGAATTTCCTATACACTGCTGCCACAATACTGCAATCTACCAGAACTTCGAAGTCAACTTGTTGGCTCCGAGGGATGTGCGTCAGCTTGCATGTTAATATGAGGACATAGCCGTTAGGATTCTTACCACGGGGAGAAAAGAGAAAATGCTATGACGGTTATTATCGTCGTTTATTACAGCTTGTAGGACGTGGTTTTGATACCAAACCAGCCGTCAAGTTTCAACTTGCAGAACCAACTTTGACAACGGGCCGCTCTGTTCCGAATACCTAAACGGGAAATCGACCCCTATTTCAACAAGTTTTAGGTGTTTACTGCATTCCAACAGCTTCAGATCATCCACATAATCAGCAGATTCAGAAATTCATGCCATCCTTTGAGGCCCATCACATGAAGTTGATGAGACTGGCCACGGAAAATTTACATAAATGATATATGCTCCGACGGACATCGGGGTAATACCATGCAAATGATCATCGTCAGAGTTATGAAGTAGAGAAATAAGAGCAAGGTATAGTCTCATACAATAGTGTAAGGATGTCCGGAGGAAGTCGAATTTGCTCCCCGAGCTCAAAGTAATTATTTTCATGGCTAGTTGCAAATCCTGACGATATCCAAAGGAGGCCGAATATTTGGCTACCAAGTCACTCTAGTTTTTCGTTCACGGACACACTTATCGAGGCTACAGGGTTATGGAGGCGGGCTCAGGCGCATCAAAATAACTGGAGCGTGGGATACCGTAGACAGCGGACATCACAATACTTAATTGTTGGACTTGGATTTTGATGCAAACCAGCGGCTACAAACTTGGCTTTCCCTTGAAACCAGAGGCTACAAAGTACGGATTGCAATAAACAACGAAAAAAACGTTCATAAAATGCTCCTTGACGGACAAGCCTGTCGACAGTTGAAGATAAACATCAGCGCTAAGTACAAACATGCGAGGTACGAGCATCAATGTTTGTAGCGTCTGTTTATAAGAAACTAGGCGCTAGGCGCTAAGCGCCCGATAAGCGCCCAGCCAGCGCACGTGAATCAGATCATAACACGGACAAACACGCGATTGCGCCTCTTTCCAAACTCTGATCTGGCGCCAGGCCATTCAAGCTCAGGCAACTCCAGATCGTTGTTTACTCATCATCTACCTCAAGCTTTTCCCCAAGACCTGATGATTCCATAACTGCATTCTCCACTTGTGCTCTGCCGTTTTCCTGGATGCGCGATGTTGCCACTGTGGAACTATAAATGGACAATTATGTGTACCGCTCAGTAGACCCCATAATATTCCTGCATTTGAAGTAGACGTGCAATCCATGCGATCTCGTACGAAGTACTAGTATAGTTCGCGCCGTTCCTCGATATTGTCTTCCTCTAGGAGACTACGCTGTGCTGCAACCCATTGACCGTTGAAGACGTGCTAGGTCATCGCTATCTCCTGGATTCCCATTTTACAACTTGTCAGTGGCATAAACCGGCGGCAGATAGTTTGGAGACGATAAATCGAATCAGAACGCGTCAGAATATTCCTCTGAGCGTTTAGTTCATGGCTTGTAAGGCCCAAGGTAGCAAAGGTAGCAATCAGGAAATGAGTCTGAATGAGTCACGTTCCCACTTTATATGCTACAGAATGCCAAAGTCATCTCCCGGACGCCGGACAGCCTGGGGTCAACTTGCCGGAATCGCAGAAACGGGAGGTGGGCATGGTGGTCGAAAGCAAGGAGGTTTTGTGATCATCAAATCGTACGTCCGTCGTCCATTCACCAGCAGAAATTTAGAATTCAAGTCCAACGTAGGGTAAATCAGCAGTTAATTTCATCGAAAACGGAGTTATTCCTGCAAAGAAAAATTCGTACATAGACGGATTGAAACCGTTTGCTCTCGAGTGCCGCGAAAAGAATACTTCCATTTGTGAACACTACAGAAATAGTGTCTCTCATGCAGCTATGTATACTCGTAGATATCAATGTTCGACAAAATGGAGCGCGAGATAAAGAAAGAAAGCGACGAAGAGAGGAACAAAGACATGAATGCTCAAGGTGTGGATCTTCTCGCCCGCAGACATTTCACCTCCAGTTGTGGATGACAAACGCAAGGAGGTCGTGCTCACCGCGCACCAGCGCCGCGCAGAACGCCAAGCCTCTCCTCGTACCCACTACTCGCAGAGGACCGTCTCGGGCCTATGTCTACACTCGCATGTCTCCCTCCCCAGCTCGGGGCGCCCTCCTCGAGTCTGCCCGTGCGTAGCCTGCGGGACGCAAGTATCGCTCGTCCTCGTCGTACAGCCAGACGTCGATCTGTCAATATAAGTCTCGGTCACGTCCATTAAAGAAATGGGAAAGGTTGGAAACGCACACACACGGGGGCGAATGCCTGTGCGGAAAGACATCGAACGGAAGTGTTCATATCGTACTCGACATCCTCCAATTGAAGAAGAGCGGTGGAGGTGCGTTGTCCGAAAAAGGAAATTCGTCCACTCGAGCGCACCAAGTGCCGAAATCAAGCCATCCACGGATGATAGGCAGGGACAACGCGGGCGGGGGGTGCGGGGAGGGCGAGCAAGGGTGCAGCGAGCCGGATATGGATGCTAGCATTGACCACACTACAGACCCGCAACTCCCCAGCCGCAGCTCGAAACGAGCGTCGAAAGCGTCTAGAGGGCAGAAACGAGGTTCGGAATATGTGTACGCCCCGCCCGCCTATCAAGATAGGCGCAAAGCACCGGGACTCCCTCGTGCCAAAGGCAGGAGGTGATACTTAGCGGGGACAGCGCCCTCCGCCCGCCGCACGCTGGGTGAGGCTGAACCGTACCGCCGCGCGCGGGTAAGATGGGAAGGAACGACCCACCCCGGATACACCCCCATCCCCACCGCCGATGAAGCCAAGTCAGGTGGGCGCCGTGCATCGACCCACCCGCAGGCGCAGCTGCTCGCCAACGACGGCGCACGGCACGCCGGTCTCGTCCTCCCTGGACGAACGCAGCGGCAACAGCGAAAAGACAGGGCCAAACGGCGTCAGCCAGCGTGCGCGCACCCTCCCCCTCCCCGTCTCCAGCAAAACGAAAGCGTCAAAGTACGTCCAAGCGCACGGACGGTACGACAGGCGTACACTACTCGATCGCGTAGGTCTTCATCCGATCGACTCAGCCGCCGTGCCATGCCCCGCCCCGCCCCTTCTCCATCTCCCTTCTCCGAGTTGAAATGCGACGTGTGATGCGCGAAGCCGTCAGCACGAGCCAGACTCTGAGTATGTTCATGTGGATGGGAAAGCCGAGCAGCACAAGCGCCCAAGCCGGCTTCGAAGAGGTAGAACCCACGTACGCCGGAGGCGGGGAGCGTGTCCGCGTTCATGTACGTGTTCAGTCGAAGAAAGATGCTGGGTCGGCGCAAGGTTTGGAGGCGGTGGAGGAGCGTGGACTCGAGAATAGAGTACAATCGAGAGCGATGGCGAGGGCTGAGGGCGGTGTCAGTATATAGTATAATGAGAGAAGGGGAATAAGGAAGGGAAGGAGAGTCGGGATGAGTTCGGCAGCATCGCCCGTGCTCGGCATCCGCAAGCGCGGACGGCTCGTAGTCGAAACGTCGGCACACGGATGTGCGCTAGAACAGGGAGCACAACAGGAGACGAGCGGCGCTGGCAGAGAGTACGAGTTGCACGATTGATTGAGATGCATAGGGAGCACACATCGACGCCACCCCGGTGTCTGGTGGTTGCCAAGGACGACGGACCACGGCACAGTGGCGCGTGAGGCCACGCTGCCACGAGTTCCCGGAGCTCCCACAACGAAGGAAGTGGACATTGTGTGTCCAAAGGGGAATGGAATATGAGACGCGAAAGAGAGAAGAGACGAACACAGTGTTAATCATGCATCAGATTGCGGAGCTCCCACACGCGCGCGGTTTTCATCCTTGTCGTGTTCCAGGGCGTCAAAGTGCCGTAGAGAGTGAAGCTGCAAGAGCCAAGAGATGTCAGCGCAAGAAAGGAGATATCGGCCAGCGAGGCGCGCGGAAACGACGTTCAGGCAGCAACAATGCGCCAGCGCCAGAGGCCAAAGATGACGCACCCATTATCGTTTTCATACCCATCTAGATGTGGCGCTGATTCACTATTCAAAGCGAAGAGAGGGTTTCCAGAGTGGCATCTTTGAAAACTTGGTCTGAGCAGACCGAAGTTCGCTTGAGAAACGACCTGGAAACGACATGAGCGTGGAAGAGAAAAGGCGGTGTGGCGGTGCTCAGAAACCGGTCCGCTTGCTCCGCGTCCTGTTTCCACCATCATCTTCAAATCACCCCACCTAGTCTGCATGGCGGCGTCTTCCTTCAGCCCTAGATTTTGGGGTACGCGATGTATTCCCTTTATCCGGTCCTCCAAGCACCAAGCTCGTTCTGCTGCCGCAGCAGAACGAGCTTGGTTTGCGGCTTTCCTGTCGCCCTCTTGCTCGGCCTGGATGGATTGCGAGGCAACTCAAAATACTCGACTACCAGTTCCAGATTTTTGTCCTCGTGTTCGATTCTCAACGATCTTCCAAATCCCTTCAAAGTTAAATACTGGCACGTGTATTGATAAATCTGTGGCGAACGTCTCGAAAATCGGAATCTGTTGCTAGTTCTGGCGGCGATACGTTTACGGCGTTTTGGTCTTATTTCCCTGGGCTTTCAGCTTGTGTGCCCTCCCGTCCTATTCGATTTCGCTGTGTCGGGGCAACGTCGTGTCGATTCTACTTCTCTTCCGGCACACATGCTTCGTTTGAATTTCTCTCGAGATGTCCTGGACATCCCCGATCTTTTCAATTTCCTCAAAGCCTCAATTGTACGTCTGGAGAATTCTTAGATCCAGATTCGGACCCCGACTTTCCAGCATTTCAGGCCCTGAGGCACGGGAACTTTCTTGATTCCGTCCCCCCAACGGCCTCGCTCTCTCGTTTCTGGCCATTTTACTTATCCCATAGCCAAGTCCTGCGCGCCGATCATGATTGTTACGGCCCACGGGCTCTAGAAGCAGGAGAAGAAAGAAGAAGAAAATAAGGCGACGATCTGTTCTCTGGGACAAATGGTTGGTTTGCATCGGTCCTGCTCCGGGTTTTGTACAGATCTAGAAAAACTCCGCCGGCGGTATCGACTCGGCTTTTGCCTACCAGCTCATGCAAAGCCCACATTGCAAATGTATCTACGGTCCCCTCTTCGCGCACACACATTCAATTGTTATAGTAAAATGTTAGACTCGAGGGGAATTTTTTTGGCTGGTGCCTCTCCTACTCACCCTGTATCTCTTTGCGATTTGACCTGCGCAAAACCGAAGAGCCAAGCACGCATGGAGACGACACAAAAAATGGTGCTGACAATGCCAGACAAGTAAACCGCGTCAGACTAAAATTATCGAAGGCAAGCTATCTACAGTCTCAGGCAAACTTAGCTGGAATATGGCTTTAAAAAACACCAAGGGTATGTCCTTTCCTCGGTGCGTCGGCGTCAGGTTCTACGCCACACTCTACCTGTGATCTTGCATTCGAGTCATGAAAGCCGTACTTCTGGTGGAGGATATTGGCAACATCTTTTTGAACCTGGTCGGGCTTCAGCAAAAGAAAAGAAAAGGAAAGGTCCGTCGAAAGGGCACTGTCACAGCCTCGGCGAGGCCGTTTTGTGGAAACCTTCCTCGACGTCGGTGTTGCTCGCGGCGTTGACCGTGGGCAATGGCGCGAAGTGGCTGAAAGTGGCTGGCCTTGGCCGCTGTTTGGGAGGTCAGAAACCGCGCGGCAAATAGTTAGGGAACCTCGCGCCGAAACTTTTTAAAAAGGGCCATTTCTCAGGGAACCTCGCGCCAATTTGGCGCGAGGTTCCGTCAAAAATTGACTCTTGGTAAATCTATATCTCCAAAAAAACCTTATAGATGCGGAACTGTGCGCACAGTTCTCGGGGAAGATAGATATATATAGGAAAGCTGGGTCCATCATGGATCCATTTACTCTGTCGGCCAATATCCGGCCGACAGGAGAATGGATACCAACCGGTCCTCACACATGGTGCACATGACCACTCCAGCTGAAGACTACATGACGGACCGTTGGCGGTGCAATATTCAGACGCGTTAATCATACCTATCGCTTGCTATAGTTCAAATTTTAGAGCGATTCGAGACCCAACACTCAAACAGTACTCCCATCAAAAACTTTTTGCAAACGGGGGCCATCGATAGTAGCGGCGGGTGTCGGGCAGCGGGATTGAGGTGAAGCCAGATGGTGGTAGGAATCAGGGAGCAATGTGGCAGAATTGATCGCCGCGGCGCTGACAAGTAACCACGGCACAGGCGGGCGGGTGGGAGCAGACGCAACCGGAGTTGAGCGGGAGGGAAAAGTTGAGTCACACGTCGCGACGGGTCTGACGGGCCAGTGCACGGGCGTGCCAGGTGTGGAAGCCCGGATGAAAAAGCAGCAAGAATGCAATTTTGAATTTGTGATATGAAATGATGGCGGGACGGCGGCCGGGTGGCATGGAGAGCCAGGGTGTGAAATGAAGACCAAAAGTGATACAAGGTGCGGCGTTTCATGGGAAAAGGTGAAGACAAGGTTCACCTTTGGCGCGAAAGGTGAAGAAAAGGTGGACCTTTTGCAAAGAAATGCAACCGTTTCGGGTCGGCCAGCGGAGTTGTCATGGGGAAAGGTGTGTGGGAAAAGGCGGGCGGAGGCGCCACCCACCGAGACAGGCCGGGGAGGTGAGATGGAGGCGAGTCCGAGATCTCCGAGGAAGGCGGAAGTTGAGTTCAAAGGTGGGCGCGTTGGCTACGTCATCATATCGTAGTAATAGCGCGTGAAGCGTGGGAAAGTCGGGGCGGCGCAGGTTCATCCTAAGAGGGCCCAAATTCTGTGCCCTTGATCTCGGTCAGTTGCGCACAGAAAAATCTGGAAAAAATTGTAACATGGAGGTAAATGGTACAGAATTTAGTCTGTGCAAGAACGGCACTGATACGATAGGTTTGGACCACGCGGGATGGGCAAAGGTGATGAAAAACGCGATTTTCACCCTGTCAGCAAAGAGTACTGTATCTCGATGAATAAAGGGGTTATAGACCCAGAAATTTTGGTGGGTGTGGTTGGGATATATACCTACCATTTGCCCCCATGCGCCCCAGGTAGGGGCAAGGGAAACACATCGAAAATCGGATCACAAGCGCGAAAATGGCAAAACCTGTATATGACAACTTGTAAAAAAATATCCCAGAAGGTGGAAAGCCAAACAAATAGACCTCATCGGAAAGGTGAACCATGTGAGTACCTCAGAAAATCAGGCAGGACCAAGGGTACATGCAGGTACCAAAATCATATTTTAGGGGGAGGAGGTCAGGATGGGAGGAATACACACAACGGGGTCAAACGAAAGGGCACCAAAAGAGTCTAGGGCACGCGGGATTTGGAGATACAGAACGACAAGAACGTGAGTGCTGCGAGACGCACTTGGGTGCACGGCCTTGAAGGAAGGAAATCTGAGTGTGAGGAAAAGGAGTGATACCATCAGAACCGAGGACAACGCATTTCAAATTAGCAGAGGCGCCGGGATCCAGGAATCGATTGAGATACGTTTTCAAGTCCTGCGTTTCAACAATATGCGGGAGGTAGAAGGGATCCACCAATGGACTGAGAGTGTTATGCGGCATTTCGACATAACGCAAGAGGTAAAACTGACATCGGACCGGCCGATGAAAGCAAAGGACAAACATGTGCTGCAAGACCGACCGCGACCAGTACGCGTGGCGACATAACCTATTAATCAATTCCGAATTTGAGGTTCAACCGCCGGGGTCCTGGAATAGATAGATGCTTGAGATTAACCGTCGTCGCGGTTGTATTGTAGAAAGGAAAAATGAAAGACTTACGATGTGATGCGAACCGCTGGAATTCCGGGATACCGCTCGTCCGAGATGTCCGGCGTGAATAGGAGTGCGGTGAGGGTGTTATTGGTCTTCCACGTCAAAGGAGTATCATTTCTTGCCCCAGCAAATCGAAGGATGGGTCGGGGACATGAATAGCGTGCTATTTAAGAACGACATCTGAGTCGGGAAAGTAGAGGGAACGCCGAGAGGGGGATTCCACCAGAAATGAAGCCTGAGCGCCAAGTTCTTCGCTCGATGTTGATCCAGATTAAAGTCAGCAGCGCCAGTCTGTAAAAAGCAGCTGGCCCAAGATTCGTGGGCCATCAACCATTGAAAATATAACCCCAGGTCGTATAATGAAGCTTAGTGCGCGCGTAGGGAGTTCCCATGTAAGTGCACCTTTGACAGATAACGAGCAGAGCCCGCTGGCAGTATTAAGATTATTAGAGGACCGGTGGTGTGGCAAACGCGACAGCCAAAGCAGAGTAAATAAAAGGTAGCTGAGTTTGAGCGCAACGACGGTGCCAGAACCATGGGGAAAGCGCTCGTTCAGGTGGATTCCAAAGCCCAGGAGCGCAGCTCCAGCCCTCCACTGATGAATATGCCGACGGCGCAAGAATCAATCATTAAACATAGCCAGACGACATCTTGACGCTCGCCGTGATCTCTCCAGGGACGTGCGAGGCGATGCGTCTTCGTCTAATCCGATCGGTGATTATGCTTATCTAGACGAGCCTCAAAGGTAGTAATATCGCTTCCAAGGGAGGAGATACCAAGGGTCCATTTAGCATGTATCCCAGAACCCGTTGGACACGAAATGGCGATGAAGATTGGGCGAAAGCGAGGGCGAGATAGGGGATTCGGACGCACAGCGAAGATGAATCCCCTACGTTTGCTCACGGCAATCTCAGTAGCGATGTTCCGCGCCACGAGACTGGGCAGCCTTTCCGATCCTAGCAGGTGCCAGCGAACCCGTTTACAATCGTAGTGGATACTGTCCAACACGAGAACGGCGGCACAGAAAATTCTTGACACGTCAAGAGTCGAAACGCTGTGGGGTACACTTGGCGGTGGTCAAAGTGAAAAAAGGAAGCGGTGCTGTTCGGCTATCAAGTTGTCCTTCCTTGTGCCGGATCAGGACGGCCGCCTTCTCTTCCCACCGCCATGGCCTTTCTAGCTGTAAACTAGCTATCTAAGTATTCTCTGCGTCTACGGGCTATGTCTCGTTCTTTTTTCCCGCTCGGCTGAATCGCGCTTTGTTAAAATCTAGATCTAATATAGAGACACACCTCAATGAGAAACAATCGGGCATGGTGTCCAAACGAACAGCGCCAACGCACGAGCGTGGCTTTCCGGGTTCGATTCCTCGCGTCCGAGTAGGTCGCCATGGGTGGTTTTTTTTTCTTTGTTCCAGGTATTCTTCCCCGTGCGTCCTCGACTCCGTTTCTGTTCCTGCCCAATTTTCGCGCAGCATCGGTGCATCCTCGCAGGTTACTTGGCTACACTGGTTCATTCACTAACATGTACGCTGTCGTGAATAATACTACTGCAAGTTCGTTCGATTCATCTCAGCCTTCCGTGCACTCTACCACCTCACGCGGGAATAAACTGGTGAATTAATCGGACGTGGTGCATGGAACACAGCAGGGTTTCATGCGGTGTCTAGAGAAATAGTCCGGGGTTCGACTCCCCGCGTCCGAATCCTGCAGTCGTATGCATTTTATTTTCTTTTGGATTTCTCTCCCGTGCAGGACGAATTACGCTGATGCACACGCGTGTAGGCAGCTCTCTGATACATCCATCCAAACACGGTTCGACTCCCCGCATCTAAGGACCTCGGCTTATTTTCTAGGCTATCCGACCTGAGGTCCTGCTCAATACACTCATTTATTATTTATTCAGACTCACAGGGATATGTACTGTGAGGCTAATCTCGCTGCAAGTCCGTTTGGGCTTTCATTCGTTCCAACTCGGCTTTCCCCTTACTCGACCACTTCACGCAGGAAGGAACGTGCAAGATAGTCGGGCGTGGTGTACGCAACACACCCCAGCTCTTTGCGCACAGAAAACCGAACAGTGGCAGGCAGTGCGGGGTTCTACTCCCCGCGTCCGAGTTCATTGTCGGTAGAGATCATTTTTTCTTGTTTCTTTTCCGGTGAATTCCCCTCTCTGTTCCAGACGCATGCACACATGCCTCTCTTATACATCCATCCGGATCCAAGCAATACACTTCGACTCCCTGCGTCCGAGTTGCTCGATTTATTTTGTAGGCTCTCGGGCCTGGTATCCGGCTCAATGCACTGATTGATTATTAATTCACAGGCCTTCGAGGACAGCTCCGCTATGATCGATAACAAACCGTCAGTGGCATCTTATATTTATTCGCAATCTTGACTATCTTGACCACGTCCTCTGTGGATTCGGGATACACCGCAACACTATGCTCGATACGTGAATGAAAATGTAAGCCACTGAAATATGAAAAGGCTGTCGACAGCACCAGTATGGTAGGTATTGGTCGAGAGACCGTGGAGTTTCAGGCCCTCCGGGTCCGCAGATATGACCTATGACCACGCCGAGAATACTTTCCGCGGGTCTCTCACTGCGTTCCCACCCTATGTAGACACACCCAGGTGTACGTTGTACTACATGCTGCGACATGTGTCGATCTGTGTCGATCTTCGGCTCCATCTGGCTACGTATGTGTACACCGTAATGTCGGTGTACGTGCAGCTACGTCTGGCTACGCGGTGTCGGCTACGTATGTCTACGTGCGTCGACACCGTAGACGCATGTAGACACACCTCCTCAATTTCATACTGCAGATCTGGCTGCCATTTTCCTATTCTACTGGATTGGTCAGCTCATGACCATCCTCTCACTGTTTTATCGGTGAGCACTAAATTTAGTAGCTCCGGATTTTCCCACATTTGTCTACATCGGTCTAAGTGCGTCGACATCGGTCTATGTCGGTCTACGTACGTGGAACGACGTAGACCAACGTCGACAAATGTAGACCAGCTATGTCTACATGATATAGACACAGGTAGGCAAACAGGTCTGCCTACCCTTCGTCTACGGGGGTAGACAGACCCTCTGTCTACAAGGGGTCGGAACGCAGTGTCTAATAGCCTGGATGAATTTCTTCGCCGCTAGTAAAAAATTTCGTCTCCTGGACAAATTGGGCAGCTCCAAAACAAGTGCGATTCCACAGATACCCGTAACAAGAGCAGTCTGTCCACGTTTCTGTCGAGGGATCGATGGCATAAGGTCTGTGGGCAGATTCAAGAATCGAGCAGGGTGGCGAAGTAGTGGGCGCAGAACAAGATGCAGAAGGGACGCCATGATCAGAAGGCCCGTCAGCTGACGTGAACTCGGTAGCCGATTGACCCGAACAGGTAGGGGGCTCAGATAGAACATTGAGTACGAGTTCAATACTCTGTCAAACCTTCTGGGGGCGGTGGGTGCACAATAGCCGTTCCAACTCCTGCTCTCAACGCCATAGAAACCGATTTCAACAGTGTCACTCGGTTGACAGAATGAACATCCCCAGAATGCCAACTTCACTAACTTAGATGACTATGTACAGAATAAATCTTGAATCAACTTCACGAATCCACGAACAAAAGTGAATCCGCAGGAGTTTAAGCCACCAGTACTCCACGGACCTCGACGCAGCCAAGTTGTCCCAAGGGTAGGGGCTGCAAAAGCATACTCCGTCCCAGAAGATGGTCAGGCCTTGGATTTTCGAATTCGAGCGGCGAGAATGGTGCCAACCAAGGGTCAGCATAGGATGTTAGCCCGTCACAAGGAGGACATACAGCAGGAATAAATGGCCGGCCCCCTTTCTTCTGCATTTCCTGGCTTGCTATGGGAGAGGAATAAATGAAAACAAATGCGGAATGAATGGAGACGCACCTGTAGTACCCGGCGTGTCCGGCATGAACGGGTAGCTCGTGAGTTGGATGGCGTGAGGAAGGCTTTGTCTGACTTCAGCGGGCTTGGGATCGCGCAAATTAAGGTTGCGGAGCTATGGCATGGAATGAGTTTGCGAACTTGACAGAAGAAATGAAGGAACGAACCATTGCATGCGTGTAAATACGCCCCAGCGAGATGATTATGGCGAATGAGACTACGCAACAAATGAGCTGGATCCTTCGCAAAAGTATTCAGTAAACTCACGATTTGTCTGGCAAGAAGCTGAGTATAATGGGTGTGAATCAGTAGTTAGACATGGACAACGAGCGGCGATTGAGAAGGCTGTATGGATGACACCGGCCCGTAACATCACGGAGCAAAATGGCGGGAGGCTGATGACAAATAAAACGATGGCCCATGAAACGCGAGTGGTCCTCGGCGTGAGATGCAAACCAATCGCAATGGCCGCATCGGCAGCTGCGGAAGCGGCTATCCAAGAGCTAGAATATATCGCGTGAGCCTGTCAGAAGGAGTGACCACGTGGAGTTGATGGGGAGGCCGATTACATTTCGGAGACGAGAAGTTTCGTGTGGTCGTTAAACGAGGGATTCGTGACCATCTCAACCGCGACAGCGGCTCCGACCATCTGAAGTAATGTCAATCAATATGAGGATTTGAGCGAATGGCGGTGACACCCCAAAGGAAAGCTCGTAATACTGAGGACGAGGGGAGCCTATTCTGGGTGCTAGAGAAAAGGAAATTGGTACGCAAAGCAACAAAGCAGTATGCGCAGTGGCCAGCGCTTGCTATGTGGCATTAACAGAGGAAGGAGGGCGGGGAGAGATTCAGAAGACCAATAACGACGTCAATTTTGCAGTGGGATTAATATAATAGACAAAAATGTAACGTCATGTGCTTGCTGAATCGCGGCTCAGGCGCAGGGCACGACGCGGCTCCCGACACAGAGCGCACGAATAGACGAGACATCGGTATGCGCCAGGGTCGGCTATGCCCTCCATCTCGTCTACGTGCGCGCTGAGGGTGGCTTCAACGTCGCTCCCTTGTGCTACGCATCGGTGGAGAAATTCCCTGACAGGACATTAAAGGGAATGACTCAGGCATTCACAACTCACGAGAACGGCGGTGCGAGAGCAAGCTTTGCTCAAGCGCAGACGAACATGATGTCGACGTTTTTCGAAGCAGTGGGCTTAGGATTGGCGATAGGGGAACAAAACTGACGGGAGATATTTCGCGCACAGAGCCCGTGCACGGTCACCGCAGAGGGAGAGAGAGATAAAAGAAAATGAGACTGAGGCACGCACTGGTCGTGTAGGCCCCCAAGACACCGCTCCCATCATCCATTGTGAATGGTCCCCTTGGTGGTTAAAGACGCCAGTCCCGAGTACCGATACTTGGCATCCCACCAGAGCTAGGCTCATCCATCGAATAGTGATCCGGGGTGCCTCCGTGGCGTAGCCTACGTCGATTGTTGTGAGGGGTGCGGTCTCATTGGATCACCTCGGCTCCACGCCTCTATCCCCACCCAGTTCTTCACGCTTGGAAGAGCAGCGATCCCGGTGGGGAGCAGCAGCGGATGGTGGTGGCAAGAAACAAAGGCTGAGTTTGTCGGTGCTTACGCGTGTGTGTGCGGTTCTCACGCTCCGTATCACGATGGCCCGGGACTTCCCGGGGAAACTTTGAGCCGATCGGATTCGAGCTTATTTTTTTTTGGGACATGGCTAGGATTAGTTTAGCCTTTGGTTGTACTGTAAATGCCGGAGAGAACCTGTGCCAAAAAATGTGGTGGAACAGTGGGAGAGGCCGGGGCCCGGGTTGAACGAGCATCACGGCCGTCTGGCGGATACAGTCTCCGAGTTGCCGGGAGATGGTCTGGAGAGACTGCGGGTTCACACTGACCTAGATCGATCGGACGAGCGACTGTTCACTCAACTCCGCCCGTTCGATGTCAGGCTTGCGTCCTGAAACGCGATGAAGAGCACTGCGTTGGTTCGTATGTGCCCATATCCGGGCTATTTAATTTCAGCTGCACATCGCACGAGGATTATTGAAGCGATGGCGATGGTCGGGGAGAAGTGGCGATTGGAAGTGGCCTTGCAAGAGCATTGCAGGCCTGGAATTGCTGTCGGCGAAATGTGGTGGTAGGCATCGCGAGCGCGGAAAAAATGAATATTTCTTGGTGTCGTTATGGCGTGAGTGCAGCAAGGCTGTGAGGGCTGCGAGGCAATGCAGGCTATCTGCCACGGGGAGAAATTGACGATCTCGTTTTGGTTATGGATTTTCATGACTACAATTTCGCAAAAAAGAAGGCCCTCACCGTCGTGTAGGTGATGTATAATAGTTGCGCAAAGAAACCGAAAATGTGGGTGAATTAGTGTTTGTCCCATGGTCCGTTCCTAGGCAAGCTTTGGCCAGGGAATTCCCGGGAGGAACAAAAAACAAAACACAGAAGCTCCAAGTGAACAAGCTGAACGTCGGGGTCAATCTCCCAGGATTTCAGGGGAGATAATGTGATCGAAACTGCTGTTGATCCAACGTTGATTGAGCATTTGCGTTGATCGAGCAGTGGGAAGAGCTGCACCAGTCTGTGAGGTGGATCGCTCTAGAAGTCAAGTTAGCGGTTGCCTGTGACTTTGATGTTGTCTGTAGAACAGTACCTTTGAGATCTGACTGCTAGACGGTCCACGGAATTTCCGGGAGAAAAAATGTTCGATTGCAATCCCAGTTCGATTCTCTAGGGATAAGTTCCCGGGGAAAGTAAACTCCAAGACCTCGATCTCATCTGAGAAGCTATCCAGTGGCCCCAACAGATTAACGAAAGAACTTGAGAGCCAGCGGCGTGCTGTGCTGACAAATTGCCAGATAATCGAGCAGGCGTGACATGTGTGACCGAGTCACGAAATAGGGGTTGGGCAAGAGCGGCTGCTCGGTGGCTCTTGGACGAGAGGTTGAATCGTCCATGTTGAGCACTCAATATTCTCGGGATGAAACGCTAAGATACTGCTGGGGCGAAACGGGGTGTTTCAACTCAAGCAAGCTGGAGCCTGAAAACTCCGAGACTTGCTCGGAGACAAATGTTAACAAATGGCGTGGGCCTTGAGGCGATGAAGATGGGATCGGAATAGAGACCGCCCGCCTTTTTTTCGCGCGTAATTAGCTGGTTCACGGTAGTCCCTGATCGAAAGGTAGAAGCTAGAGGGAAATCTCAGGATTAGCGGGGGTAACTTCGCGATGTATGGAACCAGCGTGCCGCTACGTATAATGATTCACAAATGCAATGCAGATACCTTCGGGTCTATGGCCATGCTGTGGAAGCGCTGGGAATATAACATACGTCGTACCGTCAAAAACGTGAGTGATAAAATCCAGGGAGTAGAGCGTGTTCGATGGGTAAGCCTCCGGTGCATTGTACCATTGGGAACGTGCAGTCGTGATCAGATGGAGATTGGTAGAGAAATGGCGGTGGAAGGGGAGTTATTGAGCGCAGAAGATTGAGGAGCTCGAATCGAATTCATCAGTCTCCCAAGATTTCCCAGGGAGGGATGGGACCAAACGAGAGTTGATCCAACGTGGACTGGGCTCGGTTTGGAGGTGCACCACTAGAAAGTCAAGTTATTTCTTGCCTGTGACTTGGATCTTGTCCTTAGAGCCATGGTTTTGAGAACCGACTCGCGGATTTCCCAGGGAATTCCCAGGAAGAAAAATTCTAACTTTTGGAACATGCAATCGACTTCTAAATTCTCCAGAGATTTGCCGGGGGAAAGGGAAAAGGTGACTGAGGTGAGCTTCGACGTTCTATAATGGATATTACCATACTTGGGAGCTAAAGCAAGACACATGGGGACTCAATCGTTGTCATGAATTCGACCAGGAAGTCCTGGGGAACTGACAGATGGACTATACGCCCGTTGAAAGCCACCAACAAACTCTCAACGCGGAGACTGGTGTGGGCCATGGATGCGCACGAGCGCGGCGGTGATTAGAGACAAGAATTTGGACACGGGCGGACATCAACAATTTCCTGGGAATGGTACACCCAGGCGGCGTTTCACATCCGTCCACTGTACTGTAAATGCGCAGCATCCAATGTAAATATGCAACTTACGATGCTGGTTACGTTCATATGCCGCTGCAGCCACGCAAATATTGTGGAGCTGTAGCGGATATAACAATGAAAAGATGTGAATGGAGGATGTACGGGTTGGCCAGGCGATGGCGAGAATCCGCGAAAGGCTGCCCTATGTACGTTAGACATAAACGTTAATCCCAGTCGGGATGCACACACGGTGTAGGGACACGTGGGACAGTGCTGGTGCGCAGAGATTCGAGTGACACCTTCGTAGAATGAAACGTAAGGGCAGTGTGAAGATCGTACTGTGTATCTGTCTTGATGCACAGAACAAGCCTCGAGACGTGGAATGACGGGGTGGGAGGGAAGGGATGGCGGGAAGAACCACAGGGAGTAATGGCGAACACGGGGAGTGATGGGCAAAGACAGGTAGCGTATAGACACCTGGAGTAGAGGAATAAGTGCCTGGACGGCTGCTGTGAATGCTCAGAGAGCCAAACCGTCGGGACCGCCCCAAATGGGACAGCATAATCATCCTTGGCTGTCATGGGACACCGGGAGTGGAAATGATCATGGAAGGGATCGATCTGTCTAAAGCAAACATCCCGGCGGATAATTAGCGAGGTTGAGAGAGAAGGGGTGCGGGTAGAGCGCACCGTTGGTACACGTGAGCGGTGAGAAGTGCGAGGTCTGCGATTACGAGTCTGGTATGAGTTGCGTCGGTGGTGTCGACGGTGTGCACCTCGGAGAACAACATAGATCCGAGACTTGAACTAGGCAGCACGCTCGGGGTGGTGCGGCGCGCATTATTGCTGTTTGGGGCTGCGGACGGGTACGTATGGGCGCAGGATTCCCTAGAATTCTTGCCGTCAGATGAACCTACATGATGTGTAAGACAGTTGAACAGGAAATATCCCGGGAAAATATCGTGTCACTGAATCGAATGTTGGTACTCGGTCAGGGAATCGCCGGGACAATGAACCCACAAGTAGTACATTCGTGGAATTTTCGGGGTTGAGCAGGTGAGCATCAATACCTCTGAGCGTAGCTTGAAAACTGTTGTGAGATGTGGAATTTTGGTGACTCGAACGGAATTGGTGCCTTACGAACAGCCTTTTGCCTGTGATTCCCGGGAGAAAATACGCTCAGTGCAGGATTTTGGCTGAGGTGAACGAGGATTCATGACCTGGGGAGAACAATAGCGAATGGCAGCTGACAGCGCATTTGTGCAAGTCCGAAAGAGAGAGGTGTTGGTGGTTAGATGAGCTGCGTGATGTATGCCTTTGCACCAAGCTGCAAAATCTTGGGGGGCGTGGAATAGGTAATCTGTGTATGACAAGAATAGGCAGAGATTTGAGGGAGGGGACGCAGGGGACAAATGTTATCGCACACCGATTTAGTATTCGGCGAATTTGTGCGGCTGGCGAAACTCGGTCAGTTTGGACGTCGTGCGAGGAGGCTTTCAAGAAGTATATTATTGAATGGATGTCGGGATCAATACATGTACGGGTACTCGAATGCAGAGAAGTAATTAACGCACTAAATGAAAAATATGGGGACAAGGGTAGTACTGGTAATTCATCAAAGCCGGAAGCACGCAAGGGACGGCGCCATGTCCCGCGCGCTGCCAGAAAGAGCAGACCCGGTTTTGTTGCCGCGTGCATCGACTGAACGTCGTTGAGGTTCGAGGGATGTGGAGGCGGCGACATGGGGCCGGCAGGGAATGCGGTGGAGCGCACTCGTCCTGCGGTGAAGGTGATATGTACTCGAAAGGGTCGCGGGCCGCGGGGTCAGAAACGGCGGCGACGCGGGGGCCAAGAAATGTGTGCCGCTGCACATGGCGGGGATGCTGCACGTCGGCGTTCGGGGGAGTGGTATGCGGGCGGCGACGTGAGGGTCGAGAAGGGCGGGGGCGCGCGCTGCACATGGCGGGAGCGCTGCGTGTCCGCGTTCTCGGTAGTCCGGGGTGTAGGCGTTGATAGTGGGTGCGAGGCGAGGCAGAGAGGGCAAAGCAGGCGACGTGCGAGGCGGCTGAGCGTGCACGTCGAGCGGGGGCGGCCAAACTGGCTCATGATACACGGGGACGGAGAACGACGGCGGGGACACAGAGCATAGGCGTCGACGCAAGCGTGGCGCATGCACCAGGTGCGCGCACCCCGAATTGCGTGGGTTCGGAGGGGAGAGGTGGAATTCGGCTGAAGAGGGCCGATGGGGGCGGGGATGTGAGGAAAGGAGGAGCGCACGATGTCGCGCGCATGGACCGGACATGGATGAGCGGGGTCAGATGCGAAGAAGGCGTAGGCGTGCTCGGTATCATAGGGAGTGTCTTCGCGTGGTAGGCGGTGAAGAGGGGCCGGAGGCGACTTGTTGGTCCTGCTTGGGGAGCTGGTCAATGGATGCGTGGGAGGAGTGAGTGCATGCAGTGTGTGAGCGGGCGTTAGGTGAATGGGAAAGGGCAGGTAGAAGGGAAGGAAGGTGATAAATAACGCACCGAAAGCCGGCGATTCCTACGTCAACGCATATCCATCGCAGCACAGGGACATATGGGAGCCAGGCCATTCACGCCGCTATGTCGTGGACTGGGATGTTTGAGATTGAGCGGTGCGAGCGGTGCATATACGGTAAGCAAAGACGAATATATCAGTATTGTTTTACAGCTCAGAGGAGAGGACGCGCGCACAGGAGTATCGGGAGAATATATTAGCGTTGAGAGCCTGCGGGCGAGGGTCGAGACGGGGATGGAAGCGTTGAGCAGGCGAGTCCAGGGATCGAGTACAAGAAGCGAGATGCCAGACATTGGGAGGACGACATTTGATTGAAAGTGGGGTGCGGGACGAGAACTTCAGTAAAGAACTAGTAGTAGAAGTAGGCATAGGAGGGCGTCGGGCAGCACGGATTGAGAGCAAGCGGCGACATGGTGGTATGTACGAGTCCGAGAGCAACGTGGCGGATTTGATCGCCGCGGCGCTGACTTCGCAGCGGCAAGTAAGCACGGCGCGGGCGGGTGGGAGCAGACGCAAGTCACGCAACCAATATTGGCCGGAAAAGCTGAATCACACGTCGGGACGGGGCTCGAGGATGCTACAGTGCACGGGCCAGCGCACGGGCGTGCCGGAAGGCCGGGTGAAAAAGCAGAGCAGACGCAACCGGAGTTGAGCGGGAGGGAAAAGTTGAGTCACACGTCGCGACGGGTCTGACGGGCCAGTGCACGGGCGTGCCAGGTGTGGAAGCCCGGATGAAAAAGCAGCAAGAATGCAATTTTGAATTTGTGATATGAAATGATGGCGGGACGGCGGCCGGGTGGCATGGAGAGGCGGGGTGTTACATGGAGAAATGAAGGCCAAAGGTGCAGACAAGGTGCAACTTTCGTGGGAAAAGGTGAAGACAAGGTTCACCTTTGGCGCGAAAGGTGAAGAAAAGGTGGACCTTTTATAAAGAAATGCAACCGTTTCGGGTCGGCCGGCGGAGTTGTCATGGGGAAAGGTGTGTGGGAAAAGGCGGGCGCAGGCGCCACCCACCGAGACAGGCCGGGGAGGTGAGATGGAGGCGAGTCCGAGATCTCCGAGGAAGGCAGAAGTTGAGTTCAAAGGTGGCTACGTCATCATATCGTAGTAATAGCGGCGTGAAGCGTGGGAAAGTCGGGCGGCGCAGGTTCATCCTAAGAGGGCCCAAATTCTGTGCCCTTGATCTCGGTCAGTTGCGCACAGGAAAATCTGGAAAAAATTGTAACATGGAGGTAAATGGTACAGAATTTAGTCTGCGCAAGAACGGCACTGATACGATAGGTTTGGACCACGCGGTATGGGCAAAGGTGATGAAAAACGCAATTTTCACCCTGTCAGCAAAGAGTGTACTGTATCTCGATGAATAAAGGGGCTATAGACCCAGAAATTTTGGTGGGTGTGGTTGGGATATATACCTACCGTTTGCCCCCATGCGCCCCAGGTAGGGGCAAGCGAAACACATCGAAAATCGGATCACAAGCGCGAAAATGGCAAAACCTGTATATGACAACTTGTAAAAAAATATCCCAGAAGGTGGAAAGCCAAACAAATAGACCTCACCGGAAAGGTGATGCATGTGAGTACCTCAGAAAATCAGGCAGGACCAGGGGTACATGCAGGTACCAAAATCATATTTTAGGGGAGGAGGTCAGGATGGGAGGAATACACACAACGGGGTCAAACGAAAGGGCACCAAAAGAGTCTAGGGTTACTTGCTAACCGTACGGGTTAGCTCCCCTAACCTCTAACAACTTATATATACTCCTATCTTCTATTGCTCTAATATCTGCTTCTATACTCCCTACTACTAGCTACACACATATATATCTCTCACTCCTCCTATATACTCTATTCCACCCACTATACTACACGGAACAACTCCTATTATCCCTACTACAACTCGTACTCACTATTCCTCCGTACTCTATACTACCCTACTCGCTATCAATGTACCTTTGGACTCCTGCAATATCATTTCGAATTTCAAACAGTATTCTTCCAAGAACATCCCCACGACCTTTCGCTAAGTCAGTATCCTACTGGAGCTGCGACCAACTCCAGAGCAAGAGGCCATTATCAAGTATTCTTCCAAGAACATACACACAACCCTCTCTTTCGAATGCGAAAAATCGTGGTTTGTAGGTGAGTATCTACCAACTCCCGCCTGGGTCAGTTTTCATTCAGCTATCGATATCAAGGTAAATCCGACCTCTTGACTGCCGCTCGGTCACAAATTCCTTGATATCAGTGCACCGGATTTCCAGATTCTGAAAATACGTATCATGCGTTTTTCCCTCTCATTGCTGGTATTTAGGTGGGAACCGATCAGACATCTACATACTACGTTCTGTTACTTCTTGCTAAAAGATTACCGTGTTGTCTTATATGTTCACGCCGGGTTACTCCTATTTAACTTAAACCGGTGACTGGGTTGTATTTTCCAACGCACTCCCTATTACCGTGGTATGTTCATACCGGTTTGCTATCCCTTCAAATGGGTTACCGGGTTGTAATTTACAATCGACTCTCATTTTACATAGATTCAGATATGTTCTCGCTATTACTATCCTAAAAAAAAGCTATATCTAACTTTGCAATGTATTCCCGTAGTCAGTTTGCAATATCCATTTGAAGTTGCATCTATAAGACGATTTTATTCACTCATTTTGCGAATGCGATGAACGGGCCTCTCAAGTTTTTCACCATACTCTACAGAAGTCATTCAGGTTTCTTTCTTGGTCTAGTCTAGTCACAAGCTCGGAAAAGTATCACAAGAGTGCATTTCAGAAAAACTACTAATACAGTCACACAATTTTTCATATCGCAACCAAGATTCCAATTCTAGTTAACTACTCCTATCACAGAAATGTTTTTTCTCAAAGAGATCCATGGTCTCTATAAGGCCCCAAATCGCCTTCTAGATTTCAGTAGATAAATTTTCAGCACAAGTCTACGTATTTTATCCTCAAGTTCTCGTTAGGAGAACCTTGGTCTCTGTAAGGTCCCAAATAGCCTTATAGATTTCAGTATACTACGTATTCCATTCTTAATTTCTGGTTGAGAAGTCTAGGTGAAAGTATCACAAGAGTGCATTTCGGAATGACGACTTTTTCTTCTACAAGAACCTTGGTCTCTATAAGGCTCCAAATCACCTTATAGATTTCAGGACATATATTTTGCGCACAAGTCGAATCCTACCCATATAATCCCCCGGATGGCCCCCCCCATCCGTTACCCCTCTGGGCCAAGCACTTGAGCCCAGGTCTCCAAATCGGGTTAGGTACCGAGTCATTTCGGAGCGGAAGCACCAGAATGACTCACTGCCGGAAAACCTTGAACATAAGTGACTCACTGGTGGCTTTGCCAGCTCTCTGAACGTCCCACTGCACGAGTCCGGTGCATCCCTTGGAGTGGGTTTCAACCAGTGAAAGTAGGGGCCACTTATGTTTCCACTGTAGTAATCCAACCTAGTGTTCGGGTGACGGTGACCCCCCAATTTTATTTAGACGTTCCTATAATTCAAAAGGATGTTCATTGCTCATCCCAGTGAGAGACAATTCCAAGGAATGTGAACACTGACTTGGTCAGATTACAACAGTGTCAAAGCACTTGAGTATTTGCAGCTTTATCCCCTCTGCAGCCAGCCAGACTGATGGCATCACATTTCCATTTGATGCTATTAAACACTGCCACCAACCCGGAATAAACTTGATGACTCACGGCAAATGCCGCCGGAGTTTTACGACTCGAATAATGTTACAATTTGTCTTTTATCTAGGGTTCCAATTTTACTTCATAAAGATGGACAGGAATTGCTCAAACAGTTTACATTTGGAGGTACTGTATCGGGGATGGTATACTTTAAACAAAGAACAGCAACACACCCAACAGGAATTTGATCGGAATTGCTTAAACAGTTTACATTTGGAGGTATCGGGATGGTATACTTTCACCGAAGAACAGCAGGCATAAATCAGGCTGGATGCCAAGTCGGTGTGTAGCACGGGGTGCACAAATGTATGCAGACATACTAGGTTCAGTGTCATTGAACCACTTAACTTTTTGGCGCTTCTTCTGATCCACAGCCAGACTGATGGCATCACATTTCCATTTGATGCTATTAAACACTGCCACTGAGCCGGAACAAACTTGATGACTCACGGCAAATGCCGCCGGAGTTTTAGGACTCGAATAATGTTACAATTTGTCTTTTATCTAGGGTTCCGATTTTACATCATAAGGATGGATAGGAATTCAAACCTGATGACTCCCAGCAAATGCCGCTGGAGTTTTAGGACTGCCAGTGCCTCCTGCATTTCACCCAAAGGCATTCAAAGCAATCTATGGCAGCACAGGAATGAGTGTTTTTCCTTGTCCAAATTCATGAACCAACAGCGTAAGCATGAAACATCATTTGCCATTCCATGATCGTCCCGTCTATTATGGTGGCACATATCCTTGGCATATACATAATTCTGCATATTTCCATGTCCATATCTCTGCAGAGCCTCCTAACTTCCACCTTGAGCCAAAGGAATCAGAAGTCCATCCAGTTTTGGATGAGAAATATTTGTTTGCCCGAGTTGCACATTTGTCTGGAACAGCAGTGCGACACAGTATATTGTAAAAATTGTTGAGCTTTATCAGGGTCCCACAGAACCCAGTTCTCTTTTGCAAAGCTTTCATTGACAGCCCAGGTACTATTACTCTTCAGATCAGCCTGGTCGATCTCGGATCAACAAAGATCATTGCTCAATTCAATGTTTGCTATTTGCTCAGTGCAGAGTATACTTAAAAAATCATGGAAATTTAGCAGGGTCCAACAGAACCCATTTATCTTTTCCAATGCTTTCATTGGCAGCCCAGGTACTACTCCTCAAGGTATCAGCCTGTATGATCTCGGATTACCAAAGATGGATGATCAATTCAATGTTTGCTATTTGATCAGAGCGGAAGTGTATGTTAAAAACCATTGAAATTTATCAGGGTCCAACAGAACCCATTTCTCTTTTCCAAAGCCTTCATTGGCAGCCCAGGTACTATTCCTCAAGGTATCAGCCTGGATGGTCTCGGATTAACAAAGATGGTTGATCAATTCCATGTTTGGTATCCTCTCTTCATCCTCCTCCTCCTCCTCCTCATTGTTCTTCTTCCCCTTACCCGTCTCGTCATCCTTCGCCTCTGCATGTGGTGGCCCTGCTCATCCTTCCTGCCCTGTCGCGATGGGTGGGGCATCCGGCGGTGATTGAACAGGTCCCTCCAGTCGCTGGGGCGGTGGCAGCATGTCAGTACCCTGCAGCCCATCCCCTTGAGCAGGCTGGGCAGCTGGCCCATTGAGCTGCTGAAACTGATTAATTGCTGCACTAAGTGGCGTCGGATCTGTTCCTGCGCCCTACAAATGGAATGCCGTTAGCAGTGGCAACCAAAATAGAATTTATAGCTCACCTCCGACATCAGGGTTTAGAGTGTTCTTATGCAGATAATTGCTGTATAACATATGCACTCTCAGAGAGACGTCAGCAAAATAAATCAGTCTACTCACTGTAGACAATATCGGATGCTTAGCGTGGAATTTGGCTGATGGTCCTTGGGAATTTGTCCTGAATTTCGTTGGGGGGATTAAAAGGCCCTGGATACGACCAGAAAAGCAGCCTCTCAGCAGCAGGGCAGCCAAGATGGTGGCAAAAAGACAAGAGGCAACACATGGACTCAGAGTCCATCAAACACTGCCACAGTGTGCGATCAAATCGGAGGCTGTTATCCCGATAGCACTCACAAATGTCGGATTGGATCTGTTGGTACGGGATGTTTGACACTTGCCAACAGCATTTGAGGGCTGAATTACTTGTATCTGCTTTCCATAACTGGCTATAAGCCCTGGACAACACCGCAACAGATTTTGGACAACGCCCCCTTTAGCAGAGCGATGATCACAGAATGACATCATAGAGTGGATTCTGTCCCGTACCCTCCGCCACCACGGCCAATCGATGACGTAATGCACAATGCACTGCTATCAGGCTGTTTCTCGATTTGGCATTTCCCTAACGGGAGATCAGCGGTTCGATTCCTTGCACCGACACTTTTTTTTTTTTGAAAAATGGATCTCTACTCAGCACCGCTAAATTGAGGTATGGGAAACATCTAGATTAAGTCCTATGCCTTCAAACATCTACGGAACCCAGAAATACATCTCTAAATATGTTACATTACACAGTCACCACTCCGAGAAATTAGAAGTAAATTGAGGGGTGTATTCCTTACTCAGATAAATCACCTAAGAGCACCAAAATCCACACCAAGTGACTAACTAACGCTGCAGTCACGATTTGACCCTCAATATCAATCCCGAATGGGTGCAGTCTCATATTCCACCAATTCACTTATTTCCTCCCACTTGCCAAATACTCTATTATATGTTGACCATGCAAAGCTGTGTGAAAAACACGAGGTAGAATCTCTTGGAATATTGCTCAGAAGGGCTAGAACCACAAAAAATAATGTTGAAAAAAGTGGGTCCTACCCGGGATCGAACCTATCTATCTAATCCTGGAATATGCTGCCAAACTCCAGCATTAGATAGATAGACTTGCTTCAAAAGGTAAGACCTATCTCTCAGATTTTTTTCAGATTTTTTTTTTCTTCTAGAGGCCAAAAAGCACAGCCACTGGTTCGGACATTGCATTTTCCAAGACAGGAAGTGATGCCATCACAAGACTTTCTACGTAAGACTTGCTCAAAAAGGTGAGACCTATCTCCCAGAATTTTTCAGATTTCTTTTTTTCAGAAGGCCAAAATGCACAGCCACAAAAAGAACTCAGAGCTCTGAGTCCCCCCATATATCTATAGGTCTCAGGGCTTCTATCCCCCTTCCTGATAATTTCGGAACCGTTTCTGGGCGCCACTCTATTTGAATTTCCGCAGTGTACGAAGTAAATACTTACATATATTCAGGTTCTGATGCAAATGTTCAAACAGTGACAAAATATGCGGCTGAATGATCTCCATCCCATCTTCTTCATCGTATGGGAGCCACAGGATGCGTTGAGTCGGATGGTATTGTACGTAACAACTGTGGCGTCGAAGTTCATTCAGGAATATAATTCAAGTTTCTCCTAGAACAAGTGAGGCAGATACACCACACATGTTTAAAAATCCACAAACTATACAAGAAATCGTCCAGCAGGACATCGTCAAGTAGGACATCACAGCTGCGAAGAGGGGCATCCATCCCATCAGTGTTCCACTCTGACCGATCAGTTGTGGTTCCTAGCAGGTGCTCCTTTGTTGGGGGATTTTTTTTCTCGGGCGCCTTGCACTAAATCAGATAGAAGTCAATTAATAAAAGGAGAGGCAATTTTAGTTGACCTCAACACATTTGATAAAATACTGGCAGGAATTCTGAACCGTATATATGTTTCAATATCAAGGGACCCAACCAATAAATATGCGATCAATAATTGTTGGCGTCTTGAAGATCGAAACTTGGAAGTGAACTTGAAGATAAATTTATGGACACATGTCCGACAGACCAAATCGGTACCGACCGTATCTCCCTTGAACTAAAAAATTACATCGTAAATTGAGGTTGCAGACGGTAGTCGTATTCAGACTCCGCCGGGCGACGCCGACCTGCCGGCAGCCTTGATGGCGGTGCTGATCAGTCTTTGTCTCCGATCATTCATCGCAGCCCACCCGCTCAGCGCCTCCTCCATCTCAGTCTGTACCCCTGTCGGCAATTTTCTCCTATACCGTCGCTATATAATCTGGGACGCACTCCGACACCCCTCGCTTTTCAGAGTCTCTTCTACTGATTGTCAATGTCGACCTTTCCCCCGGAAGTATTGCTGCGCATATTCTCCTTCGTGCGGGACAATGAGACCTTCAACGAAATACTACTGACGACGCACCAATTTCACGCCCTGGGGAATGAAAAGCTGACCAGGAACAAGTACTGGAAGAAAGCGGAGGACGTGTTACCACATTTGGAATTTTGGCGGACTAACCCACGCCGACACCGCATCCAGGAGCTTAACTTCCGACTTGGGCATTATCATGGGGACCACGGCGCGTGCGCTCCTTTTTTTTTCTGATCCATGCTCACTCGACGTAGACTTCACGATACAGAGAAACATATTCTCGTCCCTGAATATATTCCCGAATTTGACGTCGCTCACGATTCGCAACGGTCACATCTCGTCGCACCTCCACACAACCGTCACTCATCTACCAAATCTGCGGCGTCTACGCTTGCAGTGGTGCAAACTTGAAGTTGTTGCGCGCGCCACACCGCCCCCGTTGACACCTTTTACCGTAACGCATCTGCTCCTGCATGAGGTGCAGATTGTGGGGCACGATCTCGACCTGGTTGATATCGCGGACCTGTTTCAACAAGGTCTTTCACTCATGCCGCCTGCCTTCCTCCATGGACTCGAGGCTCTCTCCATCTCCTCCGACCAGTCCGACGCCCGCGTCGTCCGCCAGGCATACGCTATCCTTCCCGACACGCCGCACCTTGTCCGCCTCAGATTGGACGGACCACCCTCACAACCCGCGCTCGGTCTCGCGCACCCGTCGACGCTCGTCTTGCCCATGCTGACCGAGTTTCACGGCCCGCGTGGCATCTTAATGACACTCCTGCGATCCGCGGTGCATATCGTGAACGTCGCGATAACAGACGAGATTAGCTCGGACAAGGCACTTGCAATTGTCGCGGAACTGCACCCGCACCACCTGCGCAGCATCGAGCTGAGACTCACACGCTGGGATGACGAAGTCCTGTGCGAGATCGCGCACCGCTTCTCGGAGTGCAAGCGCATCAAGATCGTCCACTGCTACGGCGGGCCTTCCGATGTACGTGCTCATCTCAATCATGATAAACAAGGGGATTCACGCTGTAGTCCTCTCTGTAAATAGGACTTTCTCTTCGACCTTGGGCCGCACCACCTCTGTCGCATGCCTAAGCTTGACACGCTACTCATCCATGCTTGCCCTGAGGACGCATTGGAGAAAGCGCCGTCCATGCGCCATCATACGGACTACTCTATGTTCTTCAGGGCGATGGACCGGTGGAAGGCGGATGGTGCTGCGGGTAAACGCGCTGTGCCCCCACCACCGAGTGCAGAGGCGATGCGCGTATGGCTCGCAGTGTGGACGCGGTATACGCCCTTGCTTGAACTTGTGGAGCTCGGCACGCGTCAATGGGCGCGAGCGTTCCAGCAAACCGTGTGGGTTGCTGATGGCGTCGTGGGCTCTGTTTTCGGTCAGTTTGACCAAATTTGACTCGAATTATCTGATCAGAATAAGGTGACTTTGGATGCATACACCGGCCTGATTTAGCCAATACTTAGACTGCAATTCCCGCGTGCCGGCCAGAATATTCAAGTTCGGGACGAGAAGGATTGCGAGCTGCTGGGGAAAGGATCAAAAGAGCGCGTGGTAAACATGGAAAGTAGAGATGTTGAGTCAGTAAATCAGAGTCAGCCGTGACTGAGTCCACGAATTCAACCGAGCCTGTCTTCTTCTCCCTGACCCAACGGCGGTGCCATATAGAACAATTGAGCGCAAGAACGATGGAGCAGAGAAGAAGCAGAGGTTCCAATTAAGAGTATGGGCTTGAAGCTGTGGGGAGGCGGACTCTGGTTGTCGTGAGCTCGGGTTCACCGCTAGGCTCTTGGTCACTCTTGGTCGTGGTGCGGGTCAAGCTTGTCACGCGTGACAGCAGTTTGTTTTGCGATCACGACAGCACACAGCCACTTGACCCGTTCTTCTTCACGACATCCGCTGTTTCGACTTCAATGTTTGGCTCCGCTAACACTGGCTCGCATTCCGCGACTTTCGCGCTCATCGATGCTGTCGTTCTGTCGTGATTCTGCAGCTTTGCCCGGCTGTTCCAGCCTTTTCACTGGCCGGACGAGCGCAATTTGGAATTTGCTGAAAAGAGACCTTCGGTTGCTTCATTCTAAGAGCTCTTCGCCCGAGATTTGCAGTCAAATTACCGGGCGGTTCTCAGATGCACTCTGCACCGCGTTTGTTATCCAATGATCTTTTTGTGCCGCACGAGGTCGATGGAAATCTGATCTCGCACCGTCTACGAAAATCTTCGTTCATTCACAAATGCCCCGCTGCATAGCAGACTTCCTTTCGCAGTTTTGGTGGGCTTTTACCAAGCTTTTACTTCTCTTAAAGCGCTGGAATCTTGTACCATTCAAATCCAAACGCAGCGGGCCCTAAAAATAACCCACCCCCCAGTTCCGCTGGCGAAAATTACCCAACGGCAGTGTGGGGATTACGCGGCCTGAAACAACGAGCTCGAACCCATCCCGGCAGCGGCTCGACCAGCGCGTCGCCCAGCTCAAGCGCGAGCGCCGCGCCAAATTCCGACACGTCTTCGTGCGTGGGTGCACGCCGTCTACTGCATTATTTCAACATACCACAGGCGTCACCGCCATCGATCTAGTAATCGCCATATTCCTTGTATTCGCAATTATAATTACGTGCCTCGTGAGATGGTGGCGCCAGCGCCAGCGCCAACGAGACAAGGGGATGGACGCCTCGTCTCTCGATCTGATTTCGCGCCTCGGCGAGACGACACTCCACAGAGCATTGGAATGCAGGGCTACCCCGTATGGCTGGATGCTGAATTCGGACAGGGGATGCTTAAGGTAGGCGTGATTCGTCCGTATTTTCGGTTTGGATGCTGATTATCTCGAAGGGGAGCTGCGCGTCGCGGAACTGTGTTTATACATGATTTCCTCTCAATACTTGCGTACTTGGCGTCAGCCGGCCTGGACAAGGGCCTGGGTGTAACATTCCGCTGTATGCGAATCCGTTTAGGCGGCTCGCCCGTCTGGGGCCCTTACCGAATATGATTACATTCACGGTTGCGAGTTCGTCCCTGGGTCTCACCATGCGAGGTTGAGATTCTGGCAAAGCTACCGACGTCTTTTGGATAGACTATACATTTTACCGTAACAAAGCATTCTGCTGACTGCTAGGTACATATTGGCCAACTGAGTAACTGCCGCGTGGACCGCACTCCAGTGTTCAGAGAATTTATCAGATACGGCAAAACTGGGCCTGTCGCAGCAAGAGGGACGCTAGAAAAACAGAAATGGGGTTGCACCAACAGGCATGTGGATGGATCTTCAAACCAAGCGCCTGCTATCGAAATACCACAGGGCGTTGGTGAGCTCGCTGAATACCTGTCGAGTACAAAAGTCCCAAGTCCCGGTAACGGTCTTCTTGAAAGCGAACTCGTCTAAGCAATGTCAGTGCCAGGCTCAGCGCTGAAAGGAGACCTACGTAGGCAACACGCTTCTAGCGTTGGGCAGATCTCAGCCCAATCCACTACTATGGCATGCATTTGGTCCCGGACAGGATAAAACTCTTCATCCACGTCGCGATAGCTGAGCGCGTCTTCAAGGGCAAGATGCATCAGAAATTTGAAGTGCGGGAGGTAAGCCGTGAGGTGATCGATTATGATAGGGTCCGGCGAGCCCTGAGCACAGATTAACGAAAAATAAAAACGGCCGCGATCGTGAGGCCTACCCAGTCTGTGGCTGCCCGCATATGGAGGGTCTTGATGTTGGGTATGTGCGTTGCTAGAGCCTCCACGAGCGCCGTGCACTGATTTGTTTCAGTCCCGTTGTTGATCGAGACAAACGGGATGTCAGGGCGTGTCATTGAACGCAGGGCAACAACTGTTCATTATTGCGGAGATCAAGGTGGCCTCACCATAAAAATATTGGAGATTGGGGAGGCGGATACTAAGTGTCGAGGATGGAATTATCGAACGATGGCCGATGGCGTGAAGGTGCGTTAAGCCAGGGTGGCGCTCCAAAAACACACCGATCACGTCGGCAGCAAGCGTGGACGTTGTCTCAGAGTCCCTCGTAATACTCATCCAAATGCGGGAGATGTGGCAGCTGAGCAGGCGGGGGAAAGTGTACAGTTGCAGGGCGATGCCATGATCTGTCTCCAACAAGTCCGGAAAGATTGACAGATGTTCGAGTTGAGGAACTACGAGTTTGACCGAGTTTATCAGTAGGTCTGAAAATGACCTAGCTGTTTCTTTCCTGTTCGTCATATGAGCAGGAGGGCTCGAATTTGGGCGAGGAAACTTGCCGGTCTTGCTGCGGGCGGTTTAGTATGCCATCTGTCACTGTGAAGGATCGAATAGCGTCTGCTCTGTTGCGATTTTCAAGAATTCCTTCAAGGAACGTCTTGGCGCGCTCGTAATCGTCGAGGACCACGACCCGGTTTATGGCAGCCAGATAGAGGTCGTGAAAAAGCTCGGAGACGCGGCAAAGCGTCAACTGGTCTTTTTTTTGGAAGAGTCTGGATGATTTCTATGAGGATTTCCGTGGGAAACCACTGGGCGATTGTTTTGGACGCGTAAGCCCGTGACATTGTAGTCGTAAGAGCCCAAGAGGAGACATGGCATTTGTAGCTATTTGATGGTGTTGATGCCAAATACAAACAGATAACGGAAACACCCCTAAGGCTCCAACCTTTTAGTTTTCGTTTACGAAGGCCCGTAAACTAAACGGTTAAAACATCCAAAACGTTTACAAACGTCTGTAAACCGTTTAAAAACAAATATTCAACGAGATATATTTATTGGGTGTGGAAGACCGCAGTTCTGACTTCAATGAAGAAACTGGGGGTCCCTCGCCGTTTGCGAATTCCACGCATAAGTTCAGCAGCATGTTGGCCTGCACAGATCAGCGAGCTCTCCCGATGTAGATGTACTGCCTTTGGGAAACCGAAGTCAGAGATGACCGGAGTTGCTATCGAACCGAGTGTGAGGCCATGTGCGGCACAGAACCAGCTTGGATTTGTGTTCAAATTGAAGTCCCAGGCATAGGTACATAGTGTTGTGGATTTAAGGGATTTGGCGGGCGCGCGACCGTGCTTAAATCTACGCTTCGGCTGAGGTGTGTGATGGCCACGGTTCGCGGGAGTCTGGGGTGTGATGGCTACAGTTGGCTGACACGTGCACGAACTGATGAAATCACACAGCTGAGATGCGCCGATCTGGTGATCAAAGCTGCATGTGGAGGATCTGATGCGCCAACCGTGAAAAAGTCACACCCTTCGCCCTTGCCTGTGGAAATTTTGCAGTCTGCTATTGCATGATTTTGTACCGTTAATAAATCAGAGACAAATCGGCCAGCTTGTCTCTCTCTCCCCGAACTCAATCAAATTATGGCCAGTCCACAGATCGAAATCACAGTAGCTAACGCCTCGGAAGAGCTGGGAAAGTCCAACGCACTTCTGCAGAAATACAAAAGGAAGAATAGTGCACAGAAAAACAAGATGGGTCCTGGTAAGTTGTTCGGCCCTCCATTTTGTACATTCAGCAAAATTATAATTCACAAAGGTTACAAGACTGGCCTCGAGGAGCGTATTGCCACCAGCCAGCGCCTTATAGCTCAATGTATGTAACTTGTCTCTTCTTTTCATTCGAATTCGCATGTCAAAGCTTATCTATGATGGATAGCCACCATGACCGCGAATGCGACCACGCTTTCGGGATCTCCAAATGATCCAATTCCCCCTGGTCCCGGTTTGTCAATTCCCACAGGAGATTTTGATAACAGATTGACCTGACATGAGGTATCCTCCCAGCAGGTCACCTTAATGGGCTGTCGCAAGGGCCTGGGAACTCGGGGCCAGGCACTGGCAACAAACGCTCAGGAGCACCCCAGTCGGAAGGTACGTGACCCAAAATGTTACTTTTTATCATTTTCCGGGTCTGCCATTGTGAAGTGTGTGATGCACGCAGCTCTGGACTGTTGATTCTTCACACCTTGACTACACTGTTGATTCTGAACATTTCACCGACATGTTCATCGGAAACGGTGGAGCGAGTGCTCAAACTCAACAGTTTGAACCAACTGTTCACTGATCACAGTCCCGCACTTGCCGCCGTTGTTCACGATGGACAGTTTGGCTAGTGTATCGACATGACACCCGAACCAAACTGTTTGTTTTGAACAGTTGAGCAAGTGTAAATTGCTGACACTTCCTCATTCTTTTCAATCCGTCGAAACTCGGTTAAGAGGGCGCTAAGGATTTCCCCGCCAGATCCTATTGACCCTAGTCTCGCTGCCAAAAGGCCCCAGGGAAACTGTGGCCCAGTCCATCGCAAAATTGGTACAGATGATTCTAGACTTCTTCCGTGTCAACTTTTTCATGCTTCATAGTTGCCGAAGATCCGCTCGAGGTCATCACGGACTCCATCCCTGCCAAAATGGTTTCCCGGTTCGCGTTCAAATGGCAGGGCGAAGAACAAGCAATTGAGTCTGCAGACCCTGGTTCTACTGCGGAAGAGTTTGCGGATCTCTGTGATGCAGCTACGGATCTCATCGATCATGTCACCGAGTTTGCTGAGAATTCTGGATTCTCGCCCCATCAGTTCAATTGGAAGATTGACTATAATGGTGGCCGTATCAACGTGTCTCATCTTATATCGCTCCATACGTGGCTTGTTACCAACAGCCTCATGATGCCGAGCAATGAGCAGAAGCCTGCCCCTCCCAAAGGTAAATCTCTCTCTGCTGTCTGGCCCCTGCTACGCTGATTGGTATATTTTCCAGTGAAAAAGAACGTACCGATCAAGATTGTGGACAATGACTGCAGCAAAGTGGCGAGTATGGAGGCTGTTCGTGTGGTGCTCATGAATAGAGTTTGTCTCGAATGTTGTGTCTCAAATTTTAATTATTAATCATTGTCCTACACAGAGCGGACGCGAGAAGTGCATTACTTGCGATCAGGGGGCACGCGGCAAAGCCCTCGTCAGTAAGCCTGTTCCACCCGCAGAGGATCATCCATATCTGGCAGACTGCAAATGCCCTCTCCGCGGCGCTGCACTTGAGCTGTGGATGATCAAGATGACCACTGATATAGAGGGTATTCCTCAGCGGGGTGATGCTCAAGTTGCCAACCATCGCTTGGCACTGAATCCAGACATTCTCAAAGTCATTGCGAGCGCAATAGAGCTAACCTCCGGCCACGATACCGAAACCCTGCTTCAGCCCAAGATGGATCGTGTGCGGTTTACCGCCGAGTGGGCTCTGAATGAGTTGCACTCTATTTCCCGCAGATACAACTCCGAATATTCCCCTTCGTTCCTCCTACTTTCCTAGAAGCTCAAGGAAACGATGAAGGCATTCATCAACGAGGATAATGGTGAGGACATGGACGAGGAGAATGACGAGGATGAGGGATGAATTGTGTCGTATACTTGTCTGAACCACGATGCATATCGAATCGATTGATTGCTTTATTGCCCGCCGCGGACTCAAGATGACTTTGTAGGGAATGTGTAGATACTACGATATTCCAAAACTAGCACTTGAGACCCAGACGTCAGGGAATCACACCAACTGAGGTGTGCTAAAGAAACAGTTTATGTTCGGTCAAGATCACGCAGTTCGTTGGTAGTGTTCAGCCTGCGTTAAATCAACAGTTGCAGCCAGGATGTCAAGGATATACAGCAACGAGGTGTTTACGCTGAACAGTGATGTACTGTAGGTGCAACACCGTTTGTTCGAGGTGTTCCGACTGGACAGTCTCAGACCGGTTACAATACACAGTTGGTACCAAATGTTAAATATTTACAGCAACTCAAGTGTTTGCAATTGGCAGTTGCAGTTTAATTGTATAATGTCAGCGCAACGCACTCGAAGCCAACTGTAGGATAATATCATTGATTCAGATGTTCAAAGCTAACACTCGAACAGTTGTAGCTGGAAAGTTGAGTTACTTGATTTTGATAGACAAGCTTGTCTAGGGTATTTTGCATGATTCTGCGTCCAAAAAATTGGTCACTTCACTTGCGCAGGTTGATCATGTGCAGTGCAAGAGGTTGCCAGGATTATTGAATAGCCTTGAGTTTTTAAGTGCCCTCGATTCCATGCTGGGATCGTAAATTGGGTTGCCAGGAATCCAGGAAAACCTGGGTGTAATAATTCCTTCAAGTACAGGCTCGCACGGAGACCTACAAAACATGCTCAGAGCGGTGATTGATCAATTATATAGTGTTATTGTTGGACGTTCGTATTTCAAACCCGGAAACCACAGAAGTCTGGCAGCCACCATCTCTCAAGTCATTGTGTCAAGATCAGAAAATGAAGGGCTTGAGGTTGCGAGTGAAGCACACAGTTGAACGGTAATGTTTGCAAACAACCGTATTGGGGTGTTGAATTCCAACAGTTTACCAGCAATCAACATTCACCGTCCAGATTAACTGCTGCAGCTGAGAAGCACTGTCCCAGGCCCTCTGAGCTTCCAGAGACAAAATCCTTGTTTAAGCAAAGTCTCAGAGTATTTACAAGAATTATAGTCCAATCCGCGCCCCAAAACATGCAGAAATGAATATTTTCCGGACCTTAAATCTGACCTAAATCTTCCTTAAATTTGCACATAGTCCCCTCTGAGTTGCTACATAGTTGGGCCAGATTTAATCACCCAAACCAAATGTCAGATCTCAACAGTTGCGCTGAAGTGTGCACTTAATTCAGCTTGCCCACCGTACTCTTTGTACACTTGACATGAACTGGTTCATTCGAGCAGTTGGGGACCGTTTATTATTCACACTCTGGCACAGATCTCGCAAAGTCCTCACTGCACTGATATCTACAAACTTACACGTTTCAATACATGGTTCATCGCGGAATTCAGGCCATTCGTTCGAAATTATATATTTTATGCTACTTGAGACTTTTACGAGACCTTGTTTCACCTCTCATTTTGCGCGCAGTCCGTACTGCCTTCGCAAGCATGGTAAACTTTCCCCGCAGACCCGGAAACTTCGTCTCGAATGTTGTATGATCTTCTCTGCACTGGACTTTGAACTCGTCACAGACAAACCGGATATTGCCCAGCTTCACAGCCTCCGATGCGTACTCGGATGATCTAAAGCGGGTTGACCAATATTTTAGAGGAACATCAAGCCCTCTTTGAGGAGAGCCCAGTTCCCAATATATCAGTGCGTCGTCCAAGGTGTTCACTTCAGGAATGCGGGATGGTCGTGGGGTATATGCAGGTGGTGTAACAGTGGCCTGCTGGTCAGGAGGGTCATTTGTGGGACAAGTGTTGGTAGGTTGGAGTTCGCCAGCATATGAGTTGGGAGCTCTGCCGATTTGTGGGGTTGGCGGTACAAATACGTTGGCTGAAAAATATGATACAATCAGCTATGGCATTGAGTGACCCAAGGGATTTACGCACCACTCGTTCTCATAAGTACGGGAGCGCCAGCGATCATTCCCTGGATTTTCGCCAGAATGCTGTCTTCAAATTTTGAAAGATCGGCCTTCGACAATGGCGCAGTCTCATCCTGGCCCATAAACGTCTCGTGGCGATCTATGGTGCGGTCCTCCATCATAATATCAGAGAAACCTTCCTCGTATGCCATCAACTCGTCGAGAAGATAACGCATCAGTGTCCCAACCTTGAGATTTATCAGTGGAGAGTACATGATTTCGGAAGAAACATACATTCTCGTTGGACGACCACCCTCCCCACCATTTGACAGCCTTCAGGCTCCATTTTCGGTCTGCCCACAAAAAGCTGTACTGTGCCCCACCGCGACGAAAACAGTGGGTCGTAAACTTGCCGTTTCGACCGTTCAATACATTGGATTTGCCCACGACTTCGTCCAAGAGGGTTTCAAAGCCCGATCGACTGGTACATACACCGAACTTGATTTGGCCAGTCGATGCGAGTGCAGGGAAGACGTAGTCAGTTCCAGTCAGGGAACGTCCCAATAAACCCTCCATGTGTGTTTTCCAGGCCACAACATGTGTATAGCAGTCGATTTCTGGGTGCGCAAGATCACTCTGAACCATGTATTTTTGAACTTGGTGGTGTTAATTCAAATACCAACATTGAAGTACAAAGAACACACCTTTAGTGGGGTCCTTGTTGGTCTTGCGGAAGATGAGTGAAAACTCGTGATATGGGATGCCTGTCTTCGAACGAAGGTTGAGTTTGACGTCCTTGAACTGCAGATTGATGAGTTCGTCGTTTCTGAGGTACGCGCAAATCAGTTCCGGTAATGTGGCGATAAAAGTCACTCACCGAGTCCAGAGCGTAAACGCCGTGGTAACAAACGCTTTAAAGTAGAGCCGTTGCGTAACGGTGAAGTATTTAATTGCTTCTTCACTGTCAAGGTACATCATGATGATCTTAAGATCAGACGGGAGCATAGGGAGTGCCTGGGTCGCTGTACCCGTCCGATTGAGACGGTTTTTGAGTGACTCGTAGTACGTCTTAAAACCACTCTCAAAAACCGGGTTATCCTCCCACTTCTTGGTATGTGAATTATATTTCCAGAAGTCGCCCTGGCAGCCGCAAACACTATCGATTTGACTTGTCAATCTCGGGCGAATTCATTGACTCGACTACTTACCGCTCAAAATAATCCTTGAATGCGGAACGAAGACCCAAGGCAGTTGCAAATCCACGCTCCAAGTGTTCACATTTTTATGCAGTGAGAGTCCTCAGAGCCAGCGGTGTCTGCTCCGAAATAACATCAAAGGCATCTGCCGAGATCTCGTTGTCTAGGCGGCCTTCAGCCATCCAGTCCGCCAGCCAGGTTTTACTGCTTTTCACGTAATTCCTGTATCCCTTCTTTGTCCGTGAGGACTTGAACCATTCTTCAGCGGTTTCCAGACTGTTCTGGAGCAACGACGATGCAGAGGGCAGAGCGACTGAAGTGATACGCACTTTTCTCGGACCGTTTTTTGGCTTCACGGAGTTGTTCCAGCGAGGGACCGTTTGAGCGTGGAGTGATAGAAAGGTTTATGTCTATGTGAGCGATTGAATGTATCACCAGTGTCCACCAGATTAACACCAACTTGCCAAGACATTTTGTTTCTGTGAGGCTGATCGTTGTATTCGCGGTGCTGCTTATTAAAAGGCTAAGGGGGCCCAGGAGGACGAAGAAGACGAAGTGCCACCAATATTAACTAATGTAATTTAGTCATTATACTCGTGCTCGTACTCCATCTCACTGTCATCACTGCGGTACCTGGGAATCAGCGGAACTGAGACTTCTGTGGTTATGTGTTGAGAAATAGAGCGTGCATCGAAAGTAGGTGATGTACCTAGGAGATTCCGACGAATCCCGAGTGTGTGGAAAACCCTTAGCACGTTCAACGGGCTATTGGGATCGTTGGATGCGCGCTGAAGGGCAGTGAAGGGCCCAGCTCCAAAATGAGGCAAAGGTTTTTTGAGCGTCACATGGAACGAATCCTAGGCTGGGTACATCGAGGTCGCTGGGAGGAGAAAGTGCCAGGGTGTAGACAGCGATCTTTATGATGTCTCGGTAGGGGCAATCGGCGACCACAGGAAGAAATGGATGGGTGCCTTTACTCTGAAATCACGGTGTGATAATTAGGACATGACGCTCTGAATTAAACGAAAGAGGTGCGGACCTGTTTGCGAAGGCAATTCCAGCAGTGTCCGTGGACTTTGAAAGAGGTACCGTGCCAGCGAGCCCAATGGGAATCGTGCTTGGAGGCAACATTTTCTTCACGCTCATCGATGGTATGGAAGTTCCAGTCGTCGAGGCCTCGTGCCCAGCAGGCGATACATCCAGATGAGAGGCACTCCAACATCTTGGAGATGTCAGAGTACATGGTATCGACCTTCTCCCGTTCGTTTCGCTGTCGAAGCGATTCAACTTCGATTGCGAGACCAGCGCGTGGGGCTGGAGTGTTGGTCGATGTAATACGTGAAGGACCAGCAACAGCATTACTGGTACGAAATGAATGGCATCCAAGACAAGAGAATCTAGTGGTCAGTACGCACTATTGTGGAGGATGCGCAGAAGACGCGGCAGCCAGACTGGGAGGGTTATGGGCTCCTGCATTGGAAAGAGATAGATTGGGGTAGTACCGGCGGGTTTTTGTTTTAGCGGGAAGCGAGGCGCCAGATGCGGCTTCCGTCTGTCTACAACAAAGGCGATCAATAAAAGAATATTGTCGCACATCAGACACATACCGCTGTTGTGAAGGTGCCTGCTGTTTGCGAGCGGGAGCCCCTGCCGCAGTGCTGGACGCATTCGGGCTCGTCCTACAGAGAGTGAACAAACACCAAATGAAAGAGCTGTGTGAATATACCTGGTCGAAAATATCTTATGGTCGAGACGGGGAGGCGATCTTGAGACCCTGGTCGGAGCCCTATGGACAATGTGATGTTATGGGAGGGGTATGAGGCAATGTATTTGCGATTTTACCTTGGGGTCGGTTGAAGAGCTAAGGTGCTGTGAAACAGGGATAAATCGATGAGAAACGTGGGGATGTATGGAACGTGGTTTACGTCTGGGCAATCGAGTTGGAGGACAGGCTCGACGAATTCTGCTGTGGTGGATCAAGCGTAACACCCTCCAACGAGTCATCCCATTGTGGTGCACTCTCTGGACTTGTGCACTCACTATAAACGGTTGAGTTTCATGAATATAACAAGTGTGAGACACCTGCATTGGAGGGACGATGGCGGGTTGGCCATTGAAAACGCCAAACACCTCGCGCTGGGACGAATCCCTGAGAGGGAAAGATCAGTGAGGATCTCGGGTACGGCTGCTGAATGTACCTGACAACACCCGAGGCTCGGACCGGCACAGAGCTGACATTTATATTGATTGGGGAGCGGCGAGATAAAGGATCGAAGAGCTAACCTTGCAAGCAAAGGACCGTGGTGCGCCCTGCCTTTCCCCTTGTCTGTCGGTGCAGGATTGACGATATCGTCGAGGATGAGGGGAGGCGCGTAGTCGGCGGGGGCAATCTGCGTTTCTTCGGCTATCAGCGGAACCTCGCGAGTGGGGCTCACAACTTCAGTGCAACAGATGTCGCACAAAACCCCACTCGGGACGTCAAAACACAGGATTGAGACGCCATCCAAGAAAAGGGACATTTTCACGCGCCTACACTCGTGCGCGTCCATTGCCCAGGGAACAAGGAGATGGGATCCAAATGGCGCCGATTCGGGGCAGTCTATCGGTGGACGCCCCTCAGGAATGAACATGACTGCACCTCGGTTTTGCTCCTGGATTAGATCCACCATATTCCAAGGGACGTCGCAGTGAACGACATCCAGAACCCGTTGATCGACGCCCGCACCAAAGATCCCGGTCGTCGCCATGATCTTTTGGATGCCCGTGGTCCAGTTGGCGAAGATCCTATCACGGGCCTCCTCCGGTGTCTCGGCTTGTGGCCAATTCGAAGGCAAGAAAAAATTTACCTCCTTCAGTTTTCATTTAAATGGAAATCCCTCTTCCAGATCTTCTTGTATTGTCAAAAGAAACAATTTTAGGAGAGGGATAAGAAATGTAGTCAAAACTCGGCCCGGAAAATCTCAAGCACGGGGTAGCGGCAGCTAGGTGACTCGCACCATACGAAACTGACGCCCTCAGAACTAACTTCGCCTCGACAAGGATTATACAATACGGTGACCACTGGACTCGCTACTGGGCATGTGCGCGTTGTTCTGCTTTTATCCAGGCTGAACAGCCCATGTTCTCGGTCTCTGGGCCTTGGCTCTGGTTGAGTGAAGAACCGGGCTAGACTTACATTTAGTGTGTCATGAAACCTAACAGCTTTATTTTCATCGTGATTCATGTTCGCTTCATCCCTGTCACTCCTTTGCTAACAACTATTCCGCGATAGGGAATGCACTTTTCCTTAGGACGCATGTACACTAACGCGCTTTTGGCGACGTATACACTCCACGTCCTCATATGCCAACCGAAACTCACCTTAGCTGTTTGCTAACAGGCTCAATTCGCGTAGAAACCTCCGCGGAGCGTTAGGAGCTGAGATAGAACTGAGCAATATTTCCTGGGTGGTCTCGCATCCCAGTGGACACGTATCTTCTTCATCTAGTGTGACCCAGGTTTTTATACTTTCTCTCATAATGTGATGATGTTTCTGAACCCACGAACAGGCCACCCCAACGACACATTTGGCGCTCGATGAAATTGGGGACGAACAACACGGTAGTGTCAAACCAGCGGAAACTGATCCATGGATGGTGTAAACAGTGGTGTTGTTTTTCAGTATCTCCGAAAGTGTCCAGCGAATCATAAATGATTGCAATCTCTAGTTTATCAGATGATGGACATTTATCGCCCACTCCACTTGCAATTCACGTCAGAGATGGGCGTTAATGATGTCTAAGCGATGTACTCATGCTTCAATTCACTACGCTATTTGCGAGGCTTCCGGCTGCGTCCGAGGCCGTGGGAATAGATTTCTGCGAACAGAATTCAGAATAATTTAATCGGTACGCCACTTGATTCTGTGCCGCGCCCGATGTCGCATGGATGGCCAGAGCGATGACAAGAAAACAAGTGAGAAATACATCAATTCATTTCGGCCTCGATCGCGGGCTGGTACGTTGAACTTGGTTATTTATGCGCCAGCTAAAACTATAAAACCTAGGGTGGTTCAACGTGAACCCATCAAGAAGCAACGGATTCCAGTCCAAGCATGCCACAATGAAGCTCACGATCGCCACCCTCATCTCGTTGGTCGCCATCATGCTTGCACTGGTGCATACTTTTTTATTTCACGCCACGCTCTGGTTAACCCCGTTCACCCACAGCCCACCGATTTTAGCGGGCAGCAGAAGGACATATTCGAAAGGGGGTGCATGGCAACCTAAGTTGTGCAGAACTTGGGCTCACATTGATTAACGGTTTTGCAGAGCTGCGGAGGTTTCCAGACTCCGAACTGTATCCCTGCCTTCCCCGAGAACCCTGGTAGCCCGAATTAGATGGTTCCTTCTTGCAGAACAAGATCTGCTATGCAGTAGATGGCTATAATAACGATGGATGTGTCTGGGTCGGCTTCAATTTGACAATGCTCACATTCTCAATTTACTTGTGCGACGCACCGAGAAAGGAAATCCTGGCAGAAACCAATGGGTGGCGATTCGACGATGTACTCCGTGAAGGTAACAACGGTCTCTCTTGCTCATGTACGTTTTGATAACTCCTCTTGTGAATCGAGATTTTCGGGTTGCGGCTCCTCTTCTTCTCCTGCGAGCCGGCAGACTCCCTCGTTCAACGCCGCTGTATCCGACCGCACGGGGAACATCCTCGCTCGCAGATCCTTGCCATTCGACACCACCATCAAGTGCATCTCCAGGCGGCCACAGGGGTTGGGTTCAGAGTTGGGTACCAGATTGGAAGATACGTGGGCAAGGGTTCCTGACAGATTTAAGGAAAAAGCTGCTTAAAGTTCTGGAGGAATCTGTTTGCCGCATTCGTGGCAAGGACCTAACTATCTAATCCCTCAACCTGGGGCAAGGTTTAGCTTCTTTAGGGCGATAACAGCCTAAAGGAAACCAAATTTCTTCGCAAATTGGCTGAAAACCGCTTTTTCTCCGTCCAACCTGGGATTTTGGGGGAAATCAGGCCAAACCTGACCTGGCTTTTCTTCTGAATTGGGGCAAATTTATGTTTTTTTAAGGGGTTTGTTGTGCTAAAGAAAAGAACCTGGCTTCTACTAGACAACCTGGCTTTTGCTTAGGGTTGCCCTTTTCCCACATTAACACACATTCAAGTTGGTGTACCCTAAAAGGCTCGCCGGTTCCCAGGCGTAACCCCTCCCGGAGCGGAGTAGGTTCCGGTGGTGGGGGACCCTCCGGTCATGGGTTGGCGCATACCGCGGCGGACCTTCCAGAGCTGGATAGCGATCATCAAAGCGCCAGCACCGAGTCCGATATCCTCACGCACGATGCAGTCCGGTCTGTGGTCTCTTTGGATCGGACCGAGTTTCTCCAAAAATGGCTTCAAGTTGTTGTCCTTTACTTACTGTTACCCAGTCCAGGAGTTGAGGTCTAAATTAGCCATGAATGGATTTTAGTACGGTTGTCTACAGCCATATTGATGGCCTCTTCTCCCATCGTTGGGCTTGGTCTGTCCTCATTTCATCCGGAGTTTGCCCGTTTACAACTCGTTTTCTCTAGGGAGTCTCCAGTCGACGGGGTATCAAATTCTCTGCAACATTTATATGTTAAAGACACTCCAGAAGATGGCGGAGGCTACGCTCAAAATCTCAAGCCAAAATTGCCTGGAGCATAACACTTTCGAAAGCGGCGCTGCACGCCGCCGAGCACAGCTTATTTGCTTCTTGCTTCTTGCACAACCGCGAACGGTTTATGGCTCGTTTGAACGGCGCAGACATGAACACTTGAAAACCACCGTACCGTTCATTTCCATAATTCCATTCGATTGTGCTGCACTTGTTCAAATCCACGCTGAACTCCGATACGACCACCTTCTGCTGCACAATGACCGTTAACTGGGGAGCGAAGTTTGCAATGAAGAGGTCTCTTGGCCACTTTGGTATGTGCCTGTGGCTAAGTTAGGAACAAGATTCCGCAAGAGCAGTGAATGGATGGTACCCGGGACGGCGAGGTCGGGATTGCGTACGTTCAACAATTTCGGCGAAACATTGCAGGTCCAAGGCCGTGAGCTGTGGCAGTTGCTTTTCGAGTTTTTGGAAGACTGCACAAGTGTTAGGACGGTCGCAATGAAAGCGGCTGGATGACGTACCGAAGTAGATACCCTAGGCGTTATCCAGTTCTCTTGTCTCCCCAAACTGACGATACCGCCTGCACGCCTCCTGAGCATGTGGAAGCTCCGTTCTGAAGATTTAGTTGAACGAGGTTTCTCGAACGCTTTAGGTCCCTAGGGTAAAGTCATGAGTATCGGTGCGAAATAAAATGAGCTTGCTCGCCACCTCAAGCATGTCGTGGAAGGGGTTTCAGCCGGCGAGCACACCAGTCAGGTTGCGCAGGGTATAATATAAACGCGACGCCTCTTCCAAGCCCTCGTGCCACAGCTCGTACCATAATATTGTCGCTCAGATCAACTCTTTCTCGACCGACGCCCCGCGCCTATAACGGAAGCCCCCGCAGAGAGGAGGCTTGGCTGAGCAGAAATGAAAGGAGTGTGAAGAAAATATTGCGGCAGGAGGTTTTCGTCTACGGTTAGGCGGTTCAATGCAGAGTTCGACGAGAAGATTTAGGGGCAAACCAGTTTTATCACAGGGTAGAGAGCACGAAGATTGAGCACATTGAATGCTGAATGCGTTCGCGTCGAACGTCTGTAGGATTATGCGCCGAGGAATTAATGTGTAGCCAGGACGGAGCGCAGTGGGACAAGAATGGAGTACCGGAGGTCGGATTGCATGGATATCGGATAGAAGGTGTTACAGCGTCGGAATTGCAGATTGCGCCGAGAATTGGACCCAACATCGAGGACGCAGAATGCGTTGAGGATGGAAGCCGAGTTGAGGATGAACACGCTTTCATAATGAACACACTTTGAGAATACAGCGCACTGCGGATGAACACCGCGCCGGGGAGAGTGGAGCAGACCGGAAAGAAGTGCGTGCGTACACGCAGTATACTCCGTCCGACTCGGAGCGGCGAGGAGCCGTCAATCTAGCTTCAAGCTTCAAGCTCACAGACGCGCTCATGTGAATACCATGCGGCAGGCAGTAAGACGAGTATATGTGGGGTGTTTTACAGATACGCTGAGCCGGGAAAATTAGCCGGGAGTTCATGGGGAGTTATCGAATCGAGGAGTGGCCGTGCATTATCGATATCCGAGACGTATTTGAACGACAAGATGAGCAGGCAGATTGGTGTTGAATAACGAACTGAATGACGATGAGGTCGATGGAATGCGGAACCGGAGAGGCGGGGTGAACACGCGGGAGACACGAGGTGCGTCCACACAGCAGACTGAACTTAAATCGGTGTGACGAGGCGCGCCCAGGGGCATGTCTGAGGATGTGGGGATGGGGCGAGCGCTGCGGTCTGCGAGCGGAGAACACGATAGATGGTCCTGAAGCGGGAGCTGAGAATTAAATCTTGGACAAAGCGACGAATTAGTACTAGGATAAATCACCGTGCAGCAATCGAGCCGGATGCCAGGAATAGCACGCTTCGGTACCTAAAGCGCAAAAAGAGAGGGAATTCGAGAGCCGTGGACAGAGAAAGGCCGATGGTTCCAGAGTCAGTGGGGCCGGAACGAACGGTAAATATTTTCAGCTTGGGTGTTTGAGACGGAAGGCAGGTTACTCAGCTCGGAGTCGAAATACACATGTTCCAGGGCCAGAAATAGGGCGCGCGTCGGTGTGGCACAGGAGGGGGAAGACAGGAAGCCACTTCGCCAGGGTACAGAACGGCAAGCTCATCCCAGCGGAACAAATCGATGGCAAGGCAGGCCACGTTTGGATCCGATCAGGCCAGGATGGGCTGTGATTTCTTTTCGGAGTGCAAGTTTGGTAGCGTAGGAGACAAAGAAGCGTATACTTGGAGGCCGGAACTGTGGTTTTGTTGAAGTGCTGGGCAAGCAAGGAGTCCAGGACTTGACGAGAACGGAACTCGGAATCGGTCCGACATCACCCGATTCGCTGCTGGCAAACACAAGCACACTTCCATCACCTCCGAGTCGATCTCCTAGTCCTCGTCGCGCTGGGCTAATCCTCTGGTCGTTCTTTCAAAATTTTCCCCTACTTACTTATCCTTTCCCTCGTTTCCGCCTGTTCCTGGCGTCGAAACTCTGGCATCGCTGACGTTGGATTAGAGAGAATTATGGATGCCCACAATGTTGCCGGTAACGCCTCCTCCACGCCACGTCCACCCTCGCTACAATCCGCGACTCGCCCAATTCCACGCCAGGTGTGGTGCACATCCCGCGCCGGCTTCGAGCGAGTATATACGAAGTTAGTGGGAGTGGGACTTGCGCAGTCCCACTCGTGATGCATCAGTCCCACTACAGCCGATGGAAGTAGTGGGACTCGTCATGGCAAGTGCGACTCGCCTCGGCTGCCCCATCACTGTCCCTCGGCATCATTGTTGGCCGCAAGGTTGCCGCTGTTGCATGATGGGTGCCACAGTGAAGTGTCTTGTCACACCGCGTCAAGATAATTGTTTATGCGGTGGTGGGTGCACAGTGCGCACTGATTTGACAGATCAGTTGGATTTGTTCGCGTCGAAGGCTGAAAACAGAATAAATATTCAAGTACCATCACATATGTACGAAGCTAGCATATACACGGAAAATGACGACGACAACTGATTACTATTCGCCAAGAGCCCGACGCGATTTGGTACGCTGACGAGAGCCTGCGACAATGTCAGCTTCATCGACTTCCGGTTCTCTCGTGCGCTTCTTTCTTTGCCCCTGTATCTCAGGATATGCGGAAGGTAGATCAGAAGACTCGGCGATAGGAGAAGAAGGCGTCGGCATTGGGAGCTGAGGCAGATCCGCTTCCATGTTGGAACTGGTAGCGCCCATTTCTAGATTTCTGAGGAACTCGGGATCGTCCAAGTAGCTCAGGAATTCCTCTGTAGGAATTTAGGGATTCAACCCAAGGTCTGTGCATGGATCAATTGTTGAAAGCATTTATGATGGTTGAAACTGACCGTTGTCTGTGATTCCAGGCTGTTGGAATTGTGGGTTTGAGTCTAGGAAGTCTGCCGATGAGCCTATTGGCCATGAGACGTTACCATCATAGACAGGAGTGAGGCTCACTCAAGAAGCTAGATATATCGAATAAGCTGTCCCAGATTTGTTGTTCAGATCCTTGAGGCAGATCTGAAAAATTTGAAGACGATACTGCGGTTACTCAATATTCGGTTTCCATCGAATAAATTGGACCTCACGCTTGTAATGCAAAATATCACTGACATCGGTACCAGCAGGTTCAACTGTATTGAATGGAGTTGATGGTTCTACCGAGAGTGAGCTGCGAATTCATACAGTGGCCAAACGAACCTTGAAAATCGAGACTTGAATCAGTCTCAATCTCAACTCCACCAGACAGGTCGGCATCTTCCTCATTTTCGATGAGAGATGCATCAGGAGCTGTTTGCGCTATCATGAAATATGAGCAAGCGGCTTTGAGTTCAACATCGGATGTACCATTGTCAAGCGGACGTTCCGCAAGCCGACGACCGTTGATTCGTACACCAGCCAAAGGCCCTCCTCGAAGCTTTGCCAGCTCGGAGTCGATCTCAGCCCTGCGCAACACCCACTCCCGCCGTCCGGCCTTCTCTTCATCAATCTTTCTGCGCAACATAGTTACCTTCTCCCTCAGATCGGAGCGATGTCTGTCAATCTTCATCTCCTCCTGAAGCAACTTTATCTCGGCCTCAAGCCGCTTCTGCCGGTCCAATTTGAGCGAGTCGTAGCTGGTTAGCTGATCATTGCGAATGGCCGTCTTCTTCATTCTCCAAACCTTTCGCTGAGCTGCAAGTTTCTCGCGATTCCCAACCCCGTTCCATCGTTTACGCGTAACACCGTCACGTTCAATCTGCAGGAGCTCTGCAGCCCTGACATTGTCGCGCGCTTGGGATCTGACATAATGTTAGAATACAAGGCGAGCATGCGGATCAAGAGAGCATCAAACTCGAGTATTGCCGTCAGAAGGCCTACACCAATGGACGTCTCGGCATTACGTCCTGCGTGTGCAGTCTCGACGATTTTGGACTGGTTTGGAGTGATATCCCAATTCTTGTCTGAAATCTTTGACAGATATTTGTTGACGGACGGTAAAACCCAAGTGTTCGCGAGCTTATGCGCATACCAATCTTCAAAGGTCAGACCAATTCCATGCAGAGCAATTAAAAATCCTTACTTTTGATGTCAATATGACTTTGAGACGCGCAAAACTCATGCCAGTCATCGATTTCGGCCTGCGTTGTCAAATGTGTAATTGATTTGAGACGGTGGATAACCGTCCGCGGGATATCACGAGGTGATTCATCAATATGCCTAGGTTTCGGTCAGTAGATTTTCAAGACCAAAGATCAATTGGTCGCTGCACCGTTCAAAATGAATTTCACATGTTGTGAGGCAGTGGGAAACGCTCTCCCGTGTAGACAAGAGCGGTCGATAATGCTGATAATATGTGAGTATGGGATTAAACAAGAGCGAAGGTTGTTGAGATCACCATTGAGCAAGCGTTGAGCGGTCAAGCCCACAATGCCAGCTGCCTCAACGGCCTTGCCAAAAGTGAGTTTATCATTGGCGCTGGGTTTGGTCTTTGGGTGCGCCGGGTGGTTGTGGGGATTACGCAGGAAAATGAGCGCTTTTTGAATGTCCGGGTCCAATTATTCGACTGGGACGAAGATGATCATCTCGGTTGGACATTTGCGCTGAACAATTCGGGCGACCATAATCTGCCCGTTTATAATATGGCTGTAGGTTAAGTCCGAAATATCAGTAAGTACTCAACAATAAATATCTCCTCACTGACGGCAATGCTGCAAGCCCTTCCCGATGCGCGGGTGCACAGTGAGTGGGCATTTCTCATTGAGAGTTAATGGAGGGCCGGGAAGTCGACCATTGTTCTGCATGGCAAATCGTACCGTATTCAGATCCATGTTGTCAGGAAAGGGAAGGTAGCGATGGCTGAATCGCTCTTCTGGATTCCAATTGGAACAGCCAATGAAAGATGGCTTTGAATATGTATCCCTGGTTGGCCTGCCTTTTGTTTCCCCTTGCGCTTCTTTGCACTGGGCACAACGGCAGCAACAGGGGGTAGAGGTGAGGCGCGCTCAAGTGTCGGGGCCATAAGAGGAGGAGCCAGAGTCGCCAGAGGGCTGTGCTCATCATCTGAGATGACAATAGCGCCGTTGGCGAATGAAAGCGGGCTTGAGGAACGTGAAGATACATGAGAGGAAGGAATAATGGAGGTACGGCTCGATGGACGCGACTCAAGTGCTGAGAAGGATGAGCCAGCTCTAGGGTTATTAGGGAGCACTCATGGGGTTCAAGGGGCTGTCCCGAACCCTAACCCTACTTAACCCTATGTCTAGGTTGATTAGAAGGTTGTGGTTGGTGTTAGGGTAAGGGCGCAACATGTCCTTCCTCTAGGATGAGATGCTGGGGAGGAGGTAGTGGGGGTGACTGGCACCAGAGGCACCACCCCACTACCTCCCCCCCCGCAGCATATCATCCTAGAGGAAGGACCTGTTGCAAGAAAAGGAAAGTTAACTCAACTGTGTCGCAACCATTGCAACACAGTAAATAGGGCACTAAATTGAATATTTTGTAAAGGCAGGCCCTCTGTGGTGCTGTCGCAACCATTGTGACACAGTAAATGGGGCCTTATATTGAATTTTTTTTTATAGAGGCAGGCTCTGTGCTGTGCTGTCGCAACCATTGCAACACGGTAAATAGGGCACTATATTGAATATTTTGTATAAAGTCAGGCTCTCTGTTGTGCTGTCACAACCATTGCGACAGGGCAAAGAGGAAATATTTTGAATATTTTGTAAAGGCAGGCTCCGTGTTGTGCTGTCGCAACCATTGCGACACGGTGAATAGGGCAGTATGTTGAATATTTTGTAAAGGCAGGCCCTCTGTTGTGCTGTACCATTGCGACAGGGGAAAGAGGAAATATGTGGGAGTGGTAGGCTCTGTGTTGTGGTGCCACAATGGCTGTGCCATGGTAAAGGAAATATGCTGAATCAGGTAGGCTCTGTGTTGTCGTCACAACTGTTGAGACATTATGTAAACAGGCAAGCTTTTATTTCAAAGTCAAAAAGCCACCAGGAAATCTTTGTACTGTTACTCTGCAGAATGAAGCCTTTTCAACCAAAACACCGCTGGCTTTTCGAAATTGTTTTGCATTTTGTGACATGAATCAACTAAGGGGTCTATACTAGAATTGTAGGTACATTCAAATACCTTACAACAAGGGCTACAACCTTGATTTCAAGGCTGAAACACTGCTGCGAAATTCTTGTAGTGTCTCTTCGCATAATGAAGATTTTTTCGTGAATTCATGGGTCACTTAGGGGCAAAGGGAAATTGCCACCAGTGCTGCCATGGTGACAGTTGGCGGCAGTTTGGCGGCAGTCAGAAATTTCCCTCGGTAATTTTGGCTCAAGCAGCCCATGTATTGCTCCCATATTGTGCCACAGAAAAATATAGGATGATACATAGCTTCGATAGCCCGAGATACCCCTCTCCGCCTTGGCAATTGACTCTTTGCATAGTGAGTGGCAGCAGTCAAGGACTTTCTGGCGGCAACTTCTTGTGGCAATGCGGTGGTAATGTGGCGGCAGTTGGCGGCAATCGAACTTTGACTGGCGGCACTTGGCGGCAATGTCGCTGTGTGACCTGGCGGCAGTGTGACAGGTTGGCGGCAATATTCTCGCCCTGCACTAACTAGGTAAGTAACACTGAGAATGAACTAAGGGTAAGGCTGATGCGTGCAAACCATATTCACTGTTCACAGGTGAAAAATTCTGTTTGTGCAGACATAATTGGTGACCCCCACTGACGGCCCAAGGTAGGGTGCATTCCGCAAAGGTCCAAGGTGAATCAATTAGTTCTCTAGACCTTATTTTTTATCCTAAATCTGGAATGGTGCGCTGTTAAAACAGCCTGTATGGTTGACAATGTTCCAATTAGCTAACTGAATATGTAAAGAAACGTGGTTTCAGAGCCCAACTGAGAGTTTTCTTCAGCACTCCACTGTGAGGAATTAAACTCTTATTCAGGCCAGCACATCCATACAAAATCCATATCTATCACTATTTTACTGGTGGCACATATCTGCATGACATGGCGGCAGTGTGACAAAGTGCCGCCAAATGTCACCACTGGCGGCAGTTGGCGGCACATTGGCGGCGATGGTGACACTTTCACCGTGCCCATCATGTAGTGTCCTTGAAAGAAATGTAGGCAGAAGTGTAGACTTTGAACCTATTCTAAGGGAACTGAAGGTTTCTGGAGGAAATTCAGAGGGATTCTAGCGGACATGCAGCGAACTTAAGGTGTTTCTAACGGAAATAAGCTGTTTTCGAGGTTGAGTAGACTGCTCCTATAGACTGTGAATAACTCTACCAATTCCTGTCTGTTTCACTGGAAACTGAGACCATTTGAAAACAGAACCCTGAGGACATAGATTAATGCAACCGAATTTTGAGGGCTCTATTGTTTTATGTGGGTATTCTTCTCCTATGCAACAGAGGTGAATTTAGACCACATGGAAAAGTTGGCACGATAAGGAGTTTGGGCCCTTCAGAATGGCTGCATCTTTGTGAGGCAGTTTTTCAGATGCAACACATCGGATCCTTACTGAGAACGAGGCTGTTTCCCGAACCTTTCTTGGAATTGAAAAAGATTAAATGCATCTTAAATTTGGTCTTATGATGATGTGAAAGAGGTGGTTCAACAAGAGGTCTGGGCCCTCCAGAACTGGCTGGAGTTTGTGAGGTGTGTTTGAAGATAAAATACACTCTGAATGTTGTTCCTGGTACCGACCTAGGTTCCAGGTCTCCAGATCGTAAATACGAATTATAGAAATCACTACACTGCCACCTAATGATTGATGTTACGTTAGATGGTAAGCTGAACTGGGTCCCATGGTTATCTGCCGCATCGTCGCTGATTCCTGAGTCAACATTAAATATCTCATTGTGCTGCCTGGCATGAATGCGGGGCGCTATGTCAAGCTATCGCCGAAATTCATTGTAATAAATTAGCACCGCTCTTCAGGGTCATGACACGCAGATCAGCGTTGCATCAGCTCATCAATTGCGGTCTGGAACCCGCGAAAGGCCAATAGTTTCTCTCCTTCCTGCTGGCTTCTTCACCCCCAGTATTTTCCAGGATTATTACATATACTAGTACACTATTGATAGGTATATAAACAAGTAATTCAAAGGGATACTGCCCGAGGAAGGTACTAAGGAAGTCTTACTGGTCCATCAAATCAGCTATGATTTGGAATTCACATATCTTTCGCCCTCCCCCTCACTACTGAGCTCCAAGAAAATTTGAAGGGTCTTCTATACAGTGTAAAATGGCTCCTGTTTCTTTAGATTTTTTTTACCAGAACATGGCCATGGTGCATTAGAGGGGAGCCGTTGAAAGTGTGACATCAAAAAATGAGTATTGGACTTCTTGTGACCACTCACTGCATTTGAAACCCCCCATAGACCGCGACTATGTTGAGGCATCTCACCATTGTATGGCTGTCAGCCACAGGGCTAAAGGTCAAAGGAAAACAAAGGCAGGTGAGATATTAGCTATCGAAAAATTGAGAATAGGACAGAAGAACACCTTCGTGGACAACATGAGCTCCAGTGGCAGGAGTACATGGACTGTGTTTGAATTAATAAATTCCAATCTGTCCTGGTGTCAGTGGTGTTTCTGTAACACAAGTGTTGGGGTTGAATCTTAGTTGATGGGCAAGCCTATCCAAGCAGTAACAAAAGAGTCGCCGGGATGGCATGTAGTAGAGAAATGTTGAGTATAATTTGATTCGAATATGAAATCATTGAAGTTGGAAGCCTAAAGAACTCATTCTGTGAAATGCTACTAGATAAAATTGGTCAATAGAGAGCAAATAAAGAATTAAAATAAGGAGAATTGAATAATAATAAGGAAATCATCAATGACTAGTCTCTGCTGACAGACTACCACTCTCAACTTGGCCACATAGTCAAGGACAGTCTGAAAAACCCGACCCGTCCCTTCATGTGGACTCCAACGGATCAAAGACGGAAGAAGTTAGCTGCACCTCCCCTTCCACAAATCGAACTACTTCTCAAAATTGGGTAGAGGTAACAAGCAGAGACCCGCCAGTGGCGAGAGCATGGTAAGATTTTTGGGTGCAGGCTGGGCAGACTGGAACACGGGGTTGGTAAGGACGGAAGTCTGAAAATCAACCAGGGCTCGGGGAGACAAGCACATCAAGAATTCAGCCCGAAGAAAAACAGCAAAAATCAGTTTGGGCATTGGATGATCAATATTCGGACCGATATCTCATGCGAGAACTTGAACGAGACAGGTAGAAGAATCTATATAAGAATCGAACTTGGTTTGTCTTTGACCACACAAATCGGACCGGGGCTCCGAGGCTCCACATGCCGTCAACTGCTCCACAAAAACGTCGAAATGTAGAGTTCATCCGGCCTCTCCACCAAGACGTTGAGATCCCATTTATAGCTGTTGAGATGTTCACGTGTATATGCAGCCCACGGTTCAACGTGGTTCAACTTGGGTTCAACACGTCTCGAGGCTCAACGGTACTAGAACCATTCCACTCTATCTCAGTTACTGATTAAAATCATGGAGATGTTAAACACTTGAGCGTGGACCTCGAACTGGTCATATGAAGGCCAAGATGAGGACACGGCTTTGAATAATGCGCACGGGATGAGCTCAGGTGCTAGAAAAGCCAAATCATGATCGGTGAATGAAATAAATTTACGGTGAGGAGCCATCAACCACCTTGCAGAGCCTGCATATCGAAAGAAGTCACCTGGATTAACAGACGAAGGCAGATGGGATTAAATTCCGAAGGCGAGCGATGAAAAATAAAAATCTTTTGTTTATGTCTAAAGATTCTAAATTGACCAAGATTTCATTCTAAAATTTAACCATTTATATGTACCTTACACCATATGATGCAGAAAAATTGTATGAGAAACAGCAATCCTAATGATCATTCAAAGCTATCAAGTATAGGCAGTGACTGGAGGAACAAATGAAGCCCCAAATATCACAAATCACTACAATTGAAGTGTGTATAATTTGAAACTCGCGGAAGCTCTGGTTGACATTGGAGGACACGCTCTGATTCTGGCAGACAGATGCTTAGATAACTGCCTATAAGGCCGTGAGGAGTTAACCGAAGGTTGACGACGAGCGGCGTCTTCACATGGCCAGCGTACATTTGGCGTACATTGAGGGAGACTTTCAGCAAGACATGGTTACTTGAACAATGATACTCCAGGTCTGTGGCGTAGGCTTAGCACGGGCACACTGCTAGTTTGGATAAAACCACTCAGGGTATGACTGAAATTGAATGTGGCACAGGGCCGAGCCGCTGATGGTCGCATGCAGGCCAATAGTGCCGCAGCAAGGTGGGGACATACGACATTGTGCTCATCGTGTCAATACTGAGAGATTTCTCTCTATTCCAGTCACGTTATCACTCAACTGATTTTTCGGGATTGGTCCCAACATTGGCCCTGCGATGGGTTCGAATTTAGCTATTTGTTTCTCGTGATTATTCGCGACTTGGGGGAATTTTGACCTCCCATATTTATTTATGTGCCCTTAATATGATTTCCAGGATGATGCCAGGACAAGTGCAGACAAATGACGCCGGAAAGTTACAATGAAAGGACACATAGTGCAGTCGATACACATGAAGTGCTTTAGTCTGAGATGGAGTCGCAGAGGCTCGATGTGTGAGCAAACAGAATGGGATACTGTACCTTCCATTGTGGAACATGGAGGAGTATATGAGAGTTTTGAACAGGCATGACCAAAAAATGCGGAAGCCGCCACGTAAATTTACGGGACGATGGGCCCTAAAAATGGTTACATCCTCGTACCATCCGCGATATTAGAGAGTTTGCGGTGGAGCCACCAGATCAACTGGTGGCTAATTTTTCTCAGGAACTCCCCGTCCTTGGAGGCTAATGTAGCCACCATTTATAGCCCCCATAGAGAGGATGAAATAGTGGCTAGCATGCAACGGACGATCCTGACACTAACCTGAAACACGAGCCACTAGTTGATCTGGTGGCTCCACCGCAAACTCTCTATTAGTCCAACCTCCAGTGGCACAGTGATAGTTGGGGTGAAGCTGTATATGGGCCCCCATAACCAGCCGTTTACGCGTAAATTTCAGGTACCCAAAATCAGCCGAAAAAGTCAACATGCCAGTGTTCCCGAGAGCTTGATGAGGTGCTATCAACGTCTTGAGTTGCCAGCAGCACCGGGCAGACTCTTTGCTGGCATGTTCCATCAGTGATCTCAAGACCGGGCCAGGGCCATCTGGTTTAAGTTGCAGGGGCTTTACTGTCTTCCGCAGATTCTTTCGCATTGGATGCTGGTGTCCCTCCCAAAAACTTCTCGGGACCAAAATACACTGAATTGAGGCCCAACTCATACTCAAATGCATATCATCTTGCCATGACCATAAATATGTCTGTTTACACCACGGATGGGAGCCGTCCCATTTGGCTCAACAGTTGGGAGCTCGACAGATGCCTCCAGCCATGGCATATGAAAAATACGGTGTATTTCTTACGCCCATGGGCGTAAAACGGACATTTTGATGTTGTAGGATGGGGCATGACTGCAAACACAGAAATTATGGAAGAGGCTGGAGGAGTATGAACAGAGCAAGTCCGATGTGGCCGGCGCAATTGGAACACCAGAGAAACATGTTACTAGGGGCCGAGAGCATGGGTCTGCACGGCCATGATTAACGTGTGACATAAGCAGTACTGATGTACTAATGTGGTAAAGGGAAAAGGCTCCCGAGAAGGTAAAGGAAATGGATCCCGGGTACGGGGAAAGGCATCTATGTCTGGATCCACGGCACCAGGGATGCCCGGAGGGCCATATGAATTATTAGTTAAAATATCTGGAACCTCTTTTCAATCACTTTTCAAATCAGCCTGGTCTATTTTTATTTGGCCACTTTAGGTCTGTACATGGGTGCAGAATGGTATGACACTTTGTTTCTCCAGAATGGCAGAGTGGTTATTGCTGTGCGTCGACACTGTTCAAGGTCGGGGTACGGGAATCAGAAGGTCAGCCGTTCGATTCTCGCAGCTGGCAACAAGCATTTTCATATTACGTAACTACCTGTTTTGTTCGACATTTTGGTTTTTATTCTTTACAAACCCCGTGGCCAAATTTTGGATCATCCAAGGTCGAACACAACCACACCGCTCTTCTTTCCACCTTCAACAATGAGCGTTCCTCTTGAATTACTCCACGCACGTCCGATCCCAGTTCCTTCGCCGAAGCTAGGGGCACTTTGCCTACTCCTAGCCCGGATTCCTTACTAGTTTGCCGCCCGGTATCGAGGGTCAAAACGGTGGCTATGTCCCTGGCTATGTTCATTGTGGCTATGTCCATCCGTTTTGACCCTCCACACGGGGTGGCAAATGAGTAGGCCCACGTTTCTTGCAGTCATGTCTCTCAGGCCCAATAATGAGTTTACTTTACTGTCAATCCATCGCTACATCGGGGCTTCCTCATAGCGGGACATCTCTGGATCTGGTCTCGCTGAACGCCGAACTGCCCCCTCCCTTATTTCAATACGGGATCGGTGCGACGGATTCCTCTTCTGCCCCGCTTCAAATGTATATGTGCGACGCTGTCTGTGGGTATCAATGTCCCACCTTAGCTAATGAACGTCCGGCCGTGGATCGCTTGAAATAGGCTTCATATCGTTCCTTGTTTGCACGGAAAAGCGACGATCTTAATGCTCAAAGCAGTCTGATTCCTTTTGAAACATCTTATTGCTTCACCGATTGACACGACCAGCCCGAGGACCACGATCTTCACTGATCAAGCTGCAAGGTGTCTCGATGTTTGCGGTTGAAACGTCACTTTGTTTCATGCTGGAACTAAAATCACTTGAGCGTTTTGAATAGCGACGAACAAATCTACCACATATCAAGGGCCCCCGTTAATCACAAGTCTAAGAAATTAACAGGTCAGTAACGCGTGCGAATAGAAGAAAAAAAAGCAAGTACGGGACTCAAAAACGGAGGAAAAAGAGAAAGAAAAAAAGAGAAGACAAAGACGGAGTCGACTCTGGATCGGGGTGTCTGTGAAGAGGGAGGATCGTTAGTGTTGTCTTGGATGAGGCCCCGAGGACACGGTAAAGACCCGTTGAAGCCTGGAGTCCCTGTGTTGACCCAGTGATCGGAGGTTCAGGTTGCAAAAGGTATTCGGCCCTTGGCAGTTGCACTGCGCGGTTGTGCCACAGGCGACGATGACCACCACGAAAGCGAGAGCATTGTGTACGAGCGGGATGTAGTACGCTGGGGTGCTGTGATGGTTTTTCTGTTTAGCAATCCAGCGATGTGCGGGGCTTTATATGGTGGCCGCTGTAATTCCATGAGGTAGTTCAACGCAGGCTGGAATGGAGATAGTGGCGATAGGTCCTAGCAAATATTGGTGAAGACGGAAAGACTAGTTCTGCCTTACACACCCGACTCCCTCATAACACGGGAGAAGTACCCGACACAGAGGCTGAATATATTCACTCAACGCAATTCAGTACGCGACGATATCTGCACGCGACGAACTCGCAAAATATTTTATTTCAACAACCCCTGCTCCGTACAACCAGCGGCGTTCCAGGCTGGCGCCGTACCTTCCGCACCACCTGCCTCCCGCCTCCGCCTTTAGATCCTCCGCGCAGCGGCTAGAGTTATGCATGTCAGCCTCGATTTGCCATTCACCGATCTCCGTGCACAACAAGAGCGCGCGCGAGCATGAACGAAACCGAACCCACATCGTGTTGCGGCAACCGCACCGGACTCGCATGAGTACCGCTCCCACGTCCCTCGGGCGGAACCACACCGAAATGGAATGAACATGATGAGAAGGAACAACAGCAACAAGCCAGGCAATTATTCCAGTAAAAAAGGAACGCGAAGAAGAGAGATATCAAAGAAAGGACGCGTCGAATACACCAGCTGATGCACCCGGCGCACCATGATGCACGAGAGGAGACGCGGCGATGTAAAAGAAATCCCGTCACAAACACAGGAGAAGCTCATAAATCCAGAACACCTCCGGGCCCCATCGCCCACACACTCCTCCGCGAAGGGCTGACCCTCGCTCACAGGCGTTCTCGAGGACGCGGCATTCCCGCCCACTTCGTCCCAACAGCGAAAATGCAGATAATAAATCCACTGAAGTCCAAATCCCTGCAGGCAGCAATGCCCGAACCGCGCGTGAATCGCGTCCTGGGAGTACAGAGGTTCAAGCGCCGGGCGCTGAGAACGCAGCAGCAAAAGCAAACGCGTAGCGGTTTCGAAAGGCAATAGCAATAGGCGCTCGAAGGGCAGGAGGTGCAGGCAGATAGAGGGCAAGCGAAAAAAGTAAAGAGGGGAATGGAACAAAGAGTGTGTCCGGAAGCATGAGAGGATTAAAAAAACACAAGACAGCCAAAAAGAAATCCGAGAAACAAAAAGCACACACCGTCGCCAGCAGGCTCTGGGCAGTCCTGAGTAGACCCCACGGAACAGGACGTCCAGCCCTGGGTGCTGCGGATGCTGGGGAAGGGCCACGCGGTGGATGCGGAGGTGGAGTACCTGCGTAATGTATTACTATCAGCGGCGTAGTGAGATCGGACAGAGGGAAGGGGGATGGATGGGAGGAGAGGAGGGAAGAGCGTGAATGAAGGTGGAGATGGAGAGCGAAGGAGGAGTGAAGGAGAAAGGGTGGATGTACCAAGAAAGCGGGGAAAGGAGGGAGGGGAAGACAGGCGAGAAGTGCATGGAGTGAAGACGGAGAGTGGGGAGGAGGAGACACAGGAAGGCGTACCAACGACGCGACCGCTGCGAGTGCGCGCTCCCGTATCCAGCTTCCATCACCATCACTCCCGCTTCCCCTCGACTCGAAGACGTGGCAGAGCTACATGAGCCGGCGTTTGCGCTTGCGGGTGTCCCGCTCAACAGCGAACCATCCGCAGATGTTGTCGTCCACGCGAAGAGCTAGATGGATTGAGAGACGGATGCGGGCTGCCAGGAGCAGAGTCGGTAACTTCGGTGGCACTAGTATTGGGTGACGTGGTAGCGAGAGGTACGGCGATGCGGTGACGGGCGGAGTCGGATTTTAGAAGGAGCGGGCTGGTATTGGACCTGCGGCCAGAGCTTTTCAGTCCAAGATCGTCGGCAATGTGCCAATCCGGTGTCAATGCCGCCCAGAGATAACTGAAAGGAGTCTGCAGAAACATGGTGTAGGGTAAGGTAAGTTCACGAGGATAAGGAGAGAAAGACGAGCAGACTCACGAACGCCACTCAAATGTTGGTCAAACGCGCAAGTCGAGAAGAGGAAGATGGTGTGATGTGTACATGTTTGGCTAGAGCCGTGATCGTCTGATCTCGGCCCGTCTTTTCGTCTTCCTTCTCGCCACCATCCAGTCCATGATCCAGTGTTCGACTTTGCTTGTATAGCAACCCAATCAGCCCCGACCCCATTCGCAACGAAGAACAGCGCTCGAAACGTGTGCATTCGCATCCCTTCCGTCTCCGACACAGCGATTCTCATTCATGTGTCGCAAGTTATTCCACGATCCACGATCCCAGCAGCCAATGTCTCAAATGCAGTATTATCGTCAAATCCCCAACATGGTGTACATTCAGCTCATTGCACCCACGCTGCTTATTCTTTTTCCGCTGGATATGCATCCGCATCTCCGATTTTCGACATAAAAGTGCTACGCTGTCTTACGCTGCGTGTGTATTTCGGGTCTCGGGCCTCATCTTTGGGACTCTACTTCCTTCGGTCTGACACTCCTCAAATAAACCTGTCTTTCTTCTATCGCAAACCCTACCTCGTTTCATTCCGTGAAAGGCTTCTGGTTGTCTCTCATACTTTGCTCGATTGTCTTTCCTCTTTTTACATGTACGTACCGACATGCCCTTAGTATCGTCAAATACGTGGCTACCTCCCGAAATCCCACTGTGCCCTTCCACTTCGTACCCACCATGAAATATCCGCTGTCTTTCCTACCGCGTCGCTACTGTTGACTCTCTGTGTTCTCGATTGCAATTCAACCTATGTGCGTTTGACCGCTCTTCGAAACACCGGACTCAGTGCTATGATCCAAGTATACTTCCCCTAGTTCCCCGCAGTTCCATCCCAACTCTCACCTCAACGGGCGAACTCGCTCGTTGGGTCTCATCGGTATCAAAGTAGCCCGAGGCCCATTAAATCCTCATCCCCGGATCGCTGTTGTATGCGGCAGAGCGATTCTGCCTCAGCATCCGCACCTCTTCTGGCTGGCCATGCTGTGGGTCTCAATCGCCTGTTTGATGTCGGATATCGAGGGCTAGGTATCGCATTTCTTGATTCGCCTTGCCCCTCTCTGATCAGTGCATTCCAACGCTGCCTCTGTCGTAGGCTTTCACAGATCATCCTCAATGTTCAAACTGGCCGATTCCCGTTCGGTTTTTGGGTGACGCCAAAATTTAGGTGTGCTCTTAGAATACGTGCTGCTTGTGCTCGGGCGACTTGACATGTTACACATGCTAGATCGCAAGCTGTATTCGAACGCCGGTGAGGAAATCTCTCTCCTGCGCTTTCTGCTTCGTCTCCATGCTCATTTCCAACTCGGGGCTCCATATGCCTCTTTTCTCTTCGTCGCATTGTCCTACACTTTGGAACGTAACTGCACCTATGAGATGAAGATCACGAGATATGGTACCGTTCTCGATCACTGAGTTCGCTAAAAATTATAGGGAACACCTTCCCTCTCCTCCGCCTCACCCCCACCCCGCTCCGAACGTCCGAAACCTCCGCCTTCCTCGCCATGCCAAGTCCACATGCTTTCCTTTTAGATTCCTCTTATTATTGAAAATTTGTTCTCAAGCTTCTGTGTTCTTCAATTCCTATCTGCCGGTGACTGTATCAAATCCCAATCTCGCACATTGTCCACTGGCAGCCCATTTCGCATCGATACTCCCCCTGCCGTTGCGCATTCCTCCGAGACGAACCCTTCGAACTGTTCATGCTCTGAGTATTGTGTGCTCCGACTCTCCGAGCGCTTCGAATTCCCTGCAGTTCCGAACTCTGGTTCTGTGCGCGGTATACTCTAACTCGGACGCTCTGCGCGCGCAGTCTGCATGCGATTCTGATTCTCTATGCTCTGCACTGCACTGTATCTGCGTTCCTCATCAGATTCAATGCACCCCATATCCCCTGCTCGCAGAACCCCTCGTGCTCCGAGTCGGTGTTGGCCTCGAGTCCGGGGTGGATCTAGATTATTCGCATATCAACGAGATGCCCTCGTGATTAATTTCTGTGCTCATGTTCGTATTCCTCTTTTTCTCCTACTCTGCCCGCAGCTGCCGTATGTCCTTTCTATCTTCGATTTCCGGTTCTCTTCCTATGTTTCATTTTTGAACCTTTTGAATTAAATCTGACCCTCCCTCTTCTGTGGTGCTTTGCGGCTCCATTCATGCGCGCGCTCAATGCCCATTTGAAAGCGAGTCGTCCCTCAAATCACCAGGCTTGCCTTCCTTCCCCCATCATCCTGATGTCCCCGCAGATTTGTCCGTCCATGGGCTCTCTCGATCGCGTGCTTTTACTTGCAAAGACTTAGCAAGTCATCAAAGCATTCAACCAAGCCTCAATATGGATCAAACTGCTCTCCTTCGCCGTGATAACACAGCTTCTCATCGACGTCTCGGACAGCTTGCAAGCAGCAATCGACGGTGGGAAGAACCCAATGTGACGCGCAGAATTTCCGGAGTATCTTCAAGGCCCCATGGCTGTTGCGCAAAACCTCTCGGGTGTTAAACGCAAAATTCTCCAAGTCTTTTATCATCGAAGCAAGATCTTCCTCGAATCGCCCGAGGCTTACGATGAAGCTCTGTCTGACGTAGGCCGAGTCTCTTAGGATGCTAGGGCTTCCTTTATGTTCCACTATTTCCTGTTCGTTTACCTTGCGCTCATCGATAGGACTTTCAAGTTGTCAACGGTGTAATGGGTAGGTGTGTCAACTGATTATCACTGATGAGTGTATTCAGGTTCGAGCCGAATACCCGTCGCTGCAATTGAACACCCCACCGCGAGATCATGTGCTGTGAATGCATGTCATTTCAAGGGTGCGTACACGGCTCATCAAGCTTACCGTACGGTTTTGCTCGCAGTCTTTACCAGGTCTCATGGTAATCTTGTTGCCCCAGTGAGGTAAGTTCATCTCTCGTAGCATCGTACTGACCCACTCTCGCAGCTGGTATCCTCACACCTGGTGAGGAATGTCGGTGAATTATCCCGGATAAATTGTCTTTGAAACGTTCGTTTCGATTTTCCTGAAAACCTGATTATATTTCCAGGCTCAGTGACAAGGGAGAAGGCGGATGAGTAGATCACGAAGATTTTCACTGACTGTCCAGCCAACCTGAATGCTGCTGATATTGAACCGGAGTGAAGCTCCGGCATATCTTTCATGTATTCAATCCACTTAAGACGCTGCGCGCTGGGCAATGATCGAGTGAACGGGACCGCAGATTCATAATCCAACGCGAGACGTACTCACCCACAGGCAGCAAACGGCCATCTCCTCATCACCGGGTTCCACGCTTCTCAGTTCTGCAAACACCACACCAAAGGAGGGACGTAGCGCAAGTTATCTCCGCACTCGTGTACGATAAACGAGGACACATGACATCTATGCGCCAGAACGCCAAATCAAAAGGCTTCACCGCTGAGAAGCAAACAACGCGGAGACTGGAGCCTGTGATCAGGAAGCCACGGAATAATCATAAAGGATACGCGGAAATGGGCACTGATGTAGAACTCCGAGACTCCCAAAATTCATTATTTGCCGCAAGCCTGAGCACGAGCACAAACCAAACCGAAGCCACACCGTGTTGCGGCACCGCATCACTACCCCGGATTCGTATGGCGGTCAAAGTGCACTTTTATTTGGCTGCAAGATATGTCGGCTATTTCGGACTTCCCGCCCCAAAGATAAGTAATTTGATACTATTGCCGCAAAAGAGATACCGATAATCAGTTCGTTTAACTTGCGGGGAAAATGGTGATTCCCGCAAGATATAGATAGATTCCGCCCGCAAGATACAAACACGTAGTCTGTAGTTTACCCGGTGACAGGTGTATGGAGATCGCGGTTATTACATAAACATCGGAGTTTGAATTTACCCCAACACTTTGGAACTCTTCAAACGCCCTCACCGTAATAATTTTGGAGGCCAAGTGGGTTAAATTTGTATTCTAAAGACATCTGTCTCTTCAAAATGAGTACTATTGTCCATGTTGGAGCTGGAACAAAAAGGCTGCTCGGTAAGCAGCCGAGCCATCAAAACTCGGCAACTTTGTTCTGGACGTTTGTCGCTGAGACATTGCAGGAGAAAGGAATCAAATTGAATCACTGAGATTGAATATTACCCCAAATTGTGGAAAGACAGATCCTCAAAGCCCCCTCGACATCCGCAAAAATTTTGATTATATAATAACATTGACCTTCAATCACGGATCACGGGTAATTGACAGACTACAACAAAGCGAGGTACGAGCTCAAAAATTGTTGTAGCGTCTGTTTATAAGAGACTAACAAACACGCGCCCGCAATATAAAGACATCTCGCGCCCGCAACTTTTGTACTTTTTTTGTCAATCTCCCCAATACAAACTGGTAAGTTTACTAGAGCAGAGCAATGATTGACTGGAGTGTAAGTAGGCTACAAATATGAGTAAGACGGCGTACAATTAACAGTCAATGGGTGAAATACAGTAAAGGTTTGTGAGGCTGTTGGCAGGTGAAGTAGTATGGAACTCACGGTAGCCGTTGATCGAGCATAATGGAGGGAGGGAAGGAGAAATCATCTTCATCAATCAAGGTTGAAGAAATCCACTTGCTCATCTGCAAGTTTACAACACCGGAGCAACTGGCATGTTGAAGGCCTAAGCAAAAACTCACCTGCTAAGTGAGAGATCTGAGCCAGAAGAGGTCCAGATCATTCAGAAAGAACCATCTTGGGGTTCGAATCATGTCTTCCCAATATACTCTTCAAATGAGAACAGCGAAAAGACAACTGTTGCAAAAATCAATCCAGGTTGGAAATCACAGCACAGTTCAATTCTTATAATCAACATGGGAGCTGCAGGGGTGCAAGAATTATGAGCAACACAGGAAAGTTCAGAAAGGACCTCTTCGAGCTCATGAACCAACATGCTGCTTACTAATGATTGGCAGCCGAGATGCTGTGGCAATCGACTGGTCTGTAGCACAGCATTGGAAACCAGCGGTGACTAGTTTTCTATGCTAGAGATCATGGAATTATGCCTCTGCATATGTCCTCAATTTTTCTCGAACATGCTCCCATTTTTTGCGGGCTGCGTGGACTGATGGGGCCTGTAGCGTGGGAACAGTGACAGCTACCAACATGGTTCAATGAGGGGAAATGGTTTTCTAGGTGGTCTGCATCGGTGCTCCAATTTTCGATTTTTTTTTTAGGGGGGCCCCCCCCACCCTACTCCCAAAAGTGATATGTACCAGTCTATCTAAATTTAATATGACCAATTTCTGGCCCTCTACAAGTTCAAAAAGCCAGCTTTACAAGTTTTGGCTTTGGCCGGCCTGAGAACCAGTGGTCTGGCTGCTTCCTCTTTTGGCCAGCACAGGCTTGGCAGCAGCCTTAAGTTGGCCCCTAGAGCCTGTAGGTCTCATCATAGATGTGTAGGAGAGTTATCGATGTTGAGCAGCTCAGTGTTGGGTCTGAATTGTGTTTGTTTGCTAGTGTTGCACTTCCATGCTGTTGGACCAACATGGGCCGAACCGATCTTTTCCCCTCAAACTCGCTCAAAACATGCAATTTCGCTGCGGTTTCCTTGCTCAACCAACAGAACAGGTCCAGATCTGTCACCCTACAACAAAGAGCCAGGAAAAATAGTCTATTTCTATCTCATAATTGGCTGAATACACAAAGCCTTGCACTTCCTGGTTTAGTACTGTACTCAAGTGCCAAAATCTCAGTTATCCACTCAATTCAAAGTTAATTCAGCTGCGGGCTTTTGAATTCAAGTCACTGAGAAACCTTGTGGCATCCCCGAAATGCCCGAGCTTTGGTTCCACCACAACACATTTGAGTCCGACTTGAATCTGGGTGAGGAGCGTGAATCCTAATCAAGGAATGATCCTCAACAAATCAAGGAATGATCCTCAACAGGGCCATATCCCTGGATTCAGACCCCAACATGGAATTAACAGGGTCGTCCACCCGACTATCGGATCACTCTTTTTTTTTTTTTTGGAGTGTTTGGGATAATGAGACTCAGTCTGCAGAAGCATTCCAAGGTCACCCGCTTGTGTTGCTGGTTGTGGGCCAGTCATTGCTGGTAAGGTGTCCAGGAGGAAATGCCGTCATGCACAATATAAAACCAGTGTGGGACTCCGACCCTAAAATTTATCCTATCCCATTTCTATCTTTATCATTCATGGGTCGTATACCCACTAAAACCCCCTCATGTGTCCAATCATCCGGCAGTGAGTCTTCATTCATAAGTAGCCCACTCCATGTGTTCAGTACCAGCTGTTTTTTAAAAGCCAATGGCCCAAATTTAATTTTATCAGTCAAGAGCTGATCCCGTTGCAAAACACTATTAATGGTCTGCAGCCATCTATTGTGGATTTCCATGAGACTATACATTTTATCTGGGTTTTCAATTACACGGGTTCAACGGAGGGTTCATATTAGATGCCATGCAACTGAAACCAGGATGGCAAATAGTCTCCCCTTTTCTGGGAGAATGATACCTTTATCTGATTTGAATCTTATGAGGTTACAACCTAGAATTAGGCCCCAATTCAAAGTGGGCCATTGGGCATACTTCTTTGACCAAAGTTGACCCGTTAGTTTCCAGATTAATTTTTGACCAGGTGCATCACATTCTAATGCAATGTGTTCCAAAGTTTCAGAAACATTGCAGACATGACATCTGCCTCTTATTTCTAGAGATTCAATGTGGGACCAGAAATCTCCGACCCTAAATATTTTGTGTATGCATTTCCAAAAGAATTCTCGGGATAGTCGCTGCAGGGTTATAGTTTGGATTGATCTCCAAATTGTTTCATCTGAAGGGGTGTACTTGGAGACTTCTTGGATTGAACATCGGATACGCTCTAAATTTAAAAATGTAGACTTCCACTCAACTCTGGGCTTTAGCTTCTTGATGGTCTGGGTGAAATATCTCTGTGACCCTTGGGATAACAGAATGCCTGGGCATTCAAACATTATATCAATCTCAGTGTCAACTGTAACTGTCTGTGTATCAACATTTCTCAAGCATCTAGCATGATTGTCTGAGACTCTTTTGAACTGGACTCTGCCAATTCTCTCATTTAATGCTGCCATTACAGCTCTTAACAAGAGAAAGTTTGGATCCAGTATGTTATTTTCAAACTTTTGTCTTTCTTTAACAAGTGCTCGTGACAGGAAATCTGATGAAGAGCAAACAAGAATTGGTACATTCTTATGTGTATTTTGTAAGGTAGGGGACAGACATGTGCGGTTACCCCACGTGATGTGGCGGTGGCACTTCCTTTTTGGGATGGACTACGCCGCGACCGCAGTTTACACCACTTTTCAGTAGGTTGTCAAAAATCCGTCTCCATAGATTTGTGTGTATATAACTCGAGTACATCTTTGATTTTTTTGCGAGTATTTTAGTGCAAATTTGAAGGACGAGTTCCAATTTTTCTAAAATTAGCAGCCAGTTTGCCTCGATGCGCGAGTTCTGGCGCACCCATTGCAAAGTTTCTTTGACTGGTGTGCCTCGAAAATTTTCCAATGCCAGTGTCCTTTGTCTCTTGCTCATGCCCCCCCTCAAGAAGCTGGTACGGGAGCGGCTCAGCCATTTCAACGGGAAGTTGTCTCCGAAGAAGGCCATCAAACGCGTCGCGGCAATCGCGTTGAGTCCTGTCAAAACGCGTCCACAAAAGAAGCACCGGAACCCAGATCACGATCATGTGAGAATGATTTCTTACCTTCGCACGCGACTAATGGCAAACCATTTAGTCGTCTGTTTCCACGCAAGAACCTGAGTCCAGCACAGCGGATGTTCAGAATCCAGATGTGTTCATGGACAACACGAATCCTGCTGCCCACTATCACGAATTCCATCAAGGATCTGTGCCAGAGCCTCCAACGGCCGCACCTTTTGCCTTCAGACTCAAGGGCAAACTTCATTTGAACATTTCTCAACACACACCTCATCAAGATGACGACCATGCTTCAGTCCACACATTTCCAACTCCGTGCGCGCCTTCCATGCTAGCCGACTCTGATGATGACAACGAGCTGAACAGCGAGATTGTTCCTCCAGAGCTTGACGAGCTCTGTGCCCCGGAAGCTGGTGATTTTGGTGGTGATGGATATCCTTGTCCAGCACCGCCAAAAACCTTCCTCGAAAAAATGGCTGCGCTTGGGACCAAGCAATTTCTCGCTGTTGCCCCTGATATCACCTCAGCGAAAGCTGCTTTGACAGACATCGAGCTCGTGCTCCGAGGTCCCAGTCGTGGTAAGGGTGGAGGCTACATACCGCCAGATTTGAGTCCCTGGGTTCGTGTCCGAATGGAAGGAATCCGCAGCCATCTAGCCCAATATACCCATCCGAACTCAGCAACCTATGGAAAATGGGGTCTTTCTGCCCGCCAAGCTGCCATTGGCGCCGGCCGCGATGTTTACTGTGCTCGTCGCTTTGCCAACCTTAGCCGGGAGTACATCGCCTCTCGGAAAGTGCTGCCTATCAATCCGTATGGAACATAGAAACAGTCAATGCCAGCCGACGAAGATTTAGCAAATGATGTCCATGAACATCTGCAAGAACTCGGGAAATTTATCACTGCAGACAAGCTTGTCGATTATCTATCACGGGAGGATGTCATGGACAAGCATGGCCTCGACAGAAAGATTAGTGTTCGTACAGCTCGCAGATATCTCCACGAACTCGGCTATCGGTGAGCGCTGGTGCCGTGTCTGAGCTCGCTTCCTCAAATAATTTCCTTTCAGATTTAAATCTGAGAAGAAGGGTCAATTTTCCGACGGCCATGAACTCGACGACGTCGTATATTACCGAGAAGAAGTCTACCTCCCCGCTCTCAAGGGTTTTCAGGATCGTTCCTGTGTCTTTGAAGCGGACGGCTCTGTCATCACACCCTCCCTTCCTGCTGGAGTCCGACGGACCGTGATTTGGTATCACGACGAAAGTGTTTTCTATGCGCATGATCGCCGCCGAAAATCCTGGTACCACAAGGATGCCGATGCGACCCCATACCGGAAGGGTGATGGCGCATCTTACATGGTTGCCGACTACTTTTCTGCTGATTTTGGATGGCTTCGTACTCGAGATGGCCGCCCCATCGCGCAGCGTTCCATGCGGCCCGGGAAGAATCGTGATGGTTACTTCTCGTCAGCAGACATAGAGGAGCAGGCAATTGCCGCTTGCACCACGGTCAGCGAGAGATGGCCGGAGTACGATCACGTGTTTGTCTACAACAACGCGACAACTCATCGCAAACGGAGCGCGGGCGCGCTTTCAGCCAGAGCCATGCCGAAATCCATCTGTGGAACTTGGCAGGGTGGGAAGAAGAACAAGAATTCAGACCCCAACTTCCTTGTGCCCATCAACAAGCGGAACACAGACGGCATGCTGATGTATGATGTCCACGGCACGCTGTTGAAGGAGAATATCCAGATGACAGGCGCGTCTTTTGCTGATGGGACGGTACAGGAGCTTTACTTCCCTTCCGATGCTTCTAAGCATGCAGGGAAATTCAAGGGCATGGAGTTGCTGCTTGAAGAACGACGGGAAAAGGGTGATCTCGGCAATATCTCTGCCGATGTCCTCAAAAAGAAGAACACCGAATGCAAGAGTTTCAAATGTGCTGACCCACATTCGACGTCTTGTTGCATGCGGCGTATGCTGTTCAACCAGCCGGACTTTGCAGCAGTCAAGTCCTGCCTCGAGGATACTTGTGCCGAACACAAGTGTACCGTTCGGTTTCTGCCGAAGTTCCACTGCGAACTTAATCCCATCGAGATGGTCTGGGGCTATGCGAAGCGGATCTATCGGTTAAACCCCGAGTCATCGCGGGAGGATGCCCTCGAGCGGAACACGCTCAACGCGCTCGAGCAGGTTCCGCTTGAATCCATGCGCCGATTTGTCCAACGTGCTCACCGCTTTGCCAACGCATACCGCAATGGACTTGATGGTGCACAGGTTGCCTGGGCAGCCAGAAAGTACAAGGGGCATCAGGTTCTGCCCGCTGATTTTTTAAAAGACCTGGAAGCGGCTGGAATTGGGCGGGGAGGGAATGCAAATGCTGGTTTGTAGTTTGTAAATAGAAAAATTGGAACTCGTCCTTCAAATTTGCACTAAAATACTCGCAAAAAATCAGGGATGTACTCGAGTTATATACACACAAATCTATGGAGACGGATTTTCGACAACCTACTGAAAAGTGGTGTAAATTGTGGTCGCGGCGTAGTCCATCCCAAAAAGGAAGTGCCACCGCCACATCACGTGGGGTAACCGCACATGTCTGTCCCCTACCTTAGTACAACAAGCAGACCTCCTAGTAATGCAGATGAGAATGTTGAGGGTATTTCTGGCCTGTCAAAAGATAACAACAGGATCTCATTTTCTACTATATGGTCAGTTTCTGTCTTGATCATCACATTGAGACAAGCATCAGCTTCAGCCAGACGAAATATCTGTGCATGCAAAAAAACTGTCATAATGTTTGGGCTGTCACCTGGAATCTTGTACCTCCTTGCTGGAATTGTATTAAGTGCATCTTCAACTGCAAAAATTCGGAATCCATCCTGTATATTGGAAAGGGTGAAGTTAGGGTCAAAGGTCATTATTTGATCTGTTTTTATGGGCTGCTCATTCCCATGCAATTCCTCAGCTGTCAAAACAAGCTCTTCACATAAATCTAGATTAGGAGTGGTTGGGTTCCACTTGGCATAATGCTATTTATCAACATTTTTGCAGTTTCGATACATTGTCCTGGATGGTTGCATCCGAGGACTGTTCGGTCTCGATGGCATAATCGACAGCCACAGTTCTCGCGGCCAATGCCAGAATGGTTCACTTGATGGGGTTTTCTCATTTCTGATGTTTGTCGACTCATGATAGTCAGTGCATCACCAACAGTGCACACTTGATGATTTAATCAAAGACACATTGTGGCATTCCGCCACACAGGCTTTAAGATACATAACTTTGTTGGTGGCTGGATGTTTCCAGATAGGCATTTTTGACTTCAATTCTTTGCTTACTGATAAACCAGTGAATTTTAAATTGTATTTCCAAGCAACATTATTTCCAATCCATGCACCAAGTATGCGGCATGTTTGGCCATCAGGAATTATCCTGAGACTCTCTTCAATGGTTCCAATTCTCATTTGATCCTTTATTCGCCTCTCTTGTATCACTTTTGCATGGTATGAGGCTCGTCCAAATGGTAGAAGAACAGTTTTGTGTTTGTTGAACTTTGCAGTTGAAGCTGCACACCATAGGTTCAAAATTTTCCACAGTGATTCCAGTGAGTCCTGAGATGTTAGGTATATAGTTGTGTCATCAGCAAAGAGAGAGACAATAAGATTTTCATCTTTTCCAGGGATTTTGACTCCATTTAGATCCGAATTTCGCAATAAACGAGCTAAAGGTTCAATTGCCAGATTGAATAATAGGCATGATAGAGGGTCTCCCTGTTGAGCCCCTCAAGTAACGAAGAATGGCTTACTCACTTCTCCATTAATCATTACAACAGTCTCAGCATTGGTATAAAAAGATTTAATTGTGTTGTAGAATTTTGGAGGGAATCCCATATGCTGAAGAACCCACAGGAGATATGAATGATCAAGTCTGTCATATACTTTTTCCTGATCCAGAGCAATTATTATTCCATCTTCCTCTGCAGCCTCAGCATAATTTAGGAGGAATTTTGCAAGTTTGACTTGATCCTCAATTTTTCTTCCTTTCATAAATCCAGCTTGGTTTGGGTGTACCAGAGAGGGTGCAACATTCATCAGTCTTAAAGAATATGTCTTTGTCATCAATTTGTAATCACAGTTCAGTAGTGTTATTGGGCGGTAATTACTCATCAAAGATCTATCACCCTTTTTGAAGACTGGGCAAAGCCAACCAGCATTGAAATGTGAACTTTTCACAATTCCATGTTTCTCAATATCATCATACAGTTTTGTGAGGAAGCCCAATACATCAAACATTTTTTGGTCACTTCCTTTGCTTTGTTTGAACAACATATCCAGGATTTTATAAAATTCATATGGAATGCCATCAATTCCTGGTGCCTTCCCATTGTTTGAAGATTTAAGGGCTTCCTCTAGGCCTTCTACTGCCAGTTCTTTGTCCATCTTTTTGAATTCACCTTCAGACAAGTGTACATTACATTTCTCAAGCATAATTTCAGTTGCCATAACTTTGCCATACTCATCTGGTTGGTCCTTACTTTGGATGGAATCATGGTAGTTTCTGGCCATCTGTGCCATTTTCTTTGGATGAGACTCATAATGTGGTGTTCCAGAATTGTTTCTGTCATCAATCTTGAATTCGTATATTGAATCCTTAGGTTGGTAGCCCTTGGCTGACTGTGTCCAAGAGGTTGTATGCAATGTTTCACCTTCCACATCATAGCGAGCATCTGATAATGCTTTCTTTCTTTCACATTCCTCCCTCGAGAGGTTTGTAATTTTCTGTTCCAGCATGTAAGTAGCTAAACATCAGTCTTCTGTTGGTATGTCATCATCATGTAATATAATGCTCAACTGGGTTTTCCAGATTCTCACTTGACAAGTTGTTTCATTTTTGATAAAACATGAACAGTGTTGACCATAAGTTATTACATCAAGTTTGAATTTGGCCCATAAGGTTTGTATGTTGTGTGCTGCATCTTGCTCACAGTGTTCCAAGTCCTCAAGATCCTTCAGCAGTTTAGATTCAAGAGTCTGGACTTGAGTCATGAATTTACAGGTTTTCAACAGGTATAGAGGCATGCTCCATCGTCCATGCCCAGGCTTTTCCTCAGGACGACATGTTAATTGTGTCATTACCAATCTGTGATCACTCTTAACTGAGCAATGTTTGATTTCCCAGCCTCTGAATCTTTTTAACTGTTGATTGTCCACATAGATTCGGTCAAGGTGTGAGTAAGATTCATGAATTTTGTTAGTTTGTCTATCCTTTCTGTTGGACACATGTATAATCTCACATGTCTGGAAATGTTGTTCGCCAACCATCATGTAGCCGCAATAAATGTTTAAGCCATTTGTAACTCTCAGGGACTGTTTCCATTGTCCCAGAGTTTCTGTCTATTGGGTCTTCAACAAAATTCCAGTCCCCAAATACAATGGTTGGGAATGGAAGGTATGGATCCTCAGCCCACTTCTTCCAAAGTTCTTTCCAGATTTTATCCCTTTCTTCTGGTTGGTTGGGGGCATATATATTCAGAATATTCAATGTTTCACCTTTGTGCCATGGTATAATAATCATGAGGGCTTGCCCAGGAATCAGTCCATATTCTTTGATATTTTCTGTGTCCAGGAATTTCTTATTGAGAACAAAGGCCACTCCTGCGGTTGAGGATGGTTTCTCTGGGAGGGCTGAATGACATAATTTGAACCAACACCTAAAGATGTCGTTGAATTGTGATGCTGAGTTATCATCAAAGTGAGACTCTTGAATTCCAAGAACTCCGAGATTATTTTCATCAATGGTTTGTTTGAGGAACTTGAATTTATGGTTCCTGTTGTGCATAGACATGTTTACATCACGGCCAGCAATATTAAGGGAACCAGTAGTCAGATTTGATTGAGTGAACTTGTTTGATTTAAGTACCTGTGATGGTTTGTGTCTTTTTCTTATGGCTAGGTTTTCAGCTTCCCAGCTTTTGACATCAAGGTCAATGTTAGAAGAGTCACTATGGCTCTGCAAATACTCATGCAATAAATCCTGGTCAGTTCTGTCAGTATCCATTGGTGATATATTGGTATTCACTGCTTCAATTTAGTATGAGTGGGAGTTTTCTGTCCCCTCAACACTTCCCACAACCCTGTTCAATATCATATGAGTACCTACTGCAATATGGTTAATTGACCCTGTCCTTGGCTCGCTAATCTCCATGGAAGTTGGAGCCAGCCATGGTGAATCACTGGCCAAGGCCATCATATTGGGGGACTCAGAGGTACCTTGCTGCCATTCACTAGTGTAACAGCCAGTGCAGCAGAGCTGTCACAGAAGGGGCCGCACATAGGGTAGTCAGGGCTAGGCCCCAGATCACCCTGACTCCTGCTGGATTCACTCTCTGAGCTCGTAGCCAGCAGGCACTCACGAGAGGGAGGTACCACGTCCCTGAAACCCTCCCGTGAACCAGGAGGGCCCTCAGTACAAAATTGAATATGGTTAGGTTGTCCAGGCATGTTTTAGATACATTTTTTGACCACCATCAAAGGAGAGGATACATACAGGTATGATATATTTTAGATTAATGATGGACTCATATGTCAAGCATATATGCCATCAATTCAAAATTGGTGATAAGTTCACTTTGAGTTCATGTGTTAGCACTAGTCATGTATGCTGTTTTTGATATACATATCATGGCCAGGTTGTATGTTGTATCCAAGGTTTTGTGCTGGCTTTTGTGCTGCCAAAACGAGCCAGTAAATGTTTTTTCTTTTTATATTTATTCTACAGATTCCATCCAACCATCTTTTGTATAGTAGTGAGTCATAAGAATTGCTCATAGTGATTGAATTTGTGAATGTATAATATATCAAGCTATAGTTAATCTGACTTGACATATTTGTTGTCGGGAAATTCCAACCTTGTTACTGGCCGTGACAGACACAGCCCGAGACATACCCCAAGTGCATTCTGTTTACCGCGGGGAGGAGGTATTTGAGACAACAAAGGAAAAGATAGGTTTGCTTGGAAGTATAATAATAAAATTACTCTCAACCGGGATAATAGAGCCAAACCACACAAGAAGGTATGGGCATCGCGATGGTGGGAAGTTGTAGTGGTACCGAATCAAGAAAATCTAGAAACAGTATTCTGCCGAGGAAATTAAATGCTATAGGCTCGGAGATAACAAGTTCCAAAAGGAGACATCCGTGACATTGTGAGATTAGGGATAGATCATCATTTCTTGTGTCAATTGTTAATTCAGGCACCACACAGAAATAAGTTTGCGCGGCTTAGAGCATCACGACAGGAACCCTCTACCAAGTCCTGAAATGATAGCAAGGTCTCAAAGTAAAATAGATACTACACCCAGACCAATTGAAAGATAATCTGTAGTTGTTCATCTATCTGTATGAATTATCTGAAGATTTATTCACCAGTGATTGCAGCTGCAACGTAATCTTAAGAATGAAGTCACGTGATCTTAGCTCCGTTACAAAGTGTCCTAATCACTACTGACATAGCGGGGAGTCATCGTCTGTAGCGACGAGAAGGAGGGTGGGGAGGGGAAGGATGGCAACAGGTCAAGGGGAAGCACATACTGAGGTACCAGTATTTGTGTTGTTGGCCAGAAGTGCCGTCATAACTTTTGAAATTTGGGAGCGGGGAAATAGGGACATTGAGACAAACCTGGAGGTTAAACTATCTTTCCAGAGCGACATGTCTTCAAGGGTGGGCCATAAGACACAATATGGGGCCGCAAAGCCGTGCCGCAAGGCACAATATGTGGCTACAAGGCCGTACCGCAAGGTACATTCAATATTTTGGTCTCAAGCGACCTGCGACTCACGTCGCGGCTTAGGCGCCTTGGCGGGGGTCACCGTGGGTACAAACCCGGGCCACAAAGCCCACTCCTGCCCGCTCCCACCACCTCCCTTGCCCCCGCCGACTGTGAAGGCAGCGTGGGAAAGTAAGAGATCATGGTGGTTCCGGATCAAAGAGCCCCCCGTTTGTGCTGTTTTTAAATATTATCCAAGCGCTCGTAATATTGTATGCTTGGCGACTGAGAGTATACATGTACAACACAGACGACACATGTAGGAGATAATGAAGAAGTACAACAAGGGATATACAAGATTGGCACAATATCTTTAACGCGTTGTCTCAGTGCTAATGCCTGAACCTTTT